>JAODAL010070513.1:0-15895 GCA_025379985.1 Phyllomedusa bahiana | reverse complement strand
AAAAATTAAATTGTAAAGCTATAAATAAAACTTCCCTAAAAAAATTTCGTAAACAAATGTCATTACCAAAAAAAATAACTAAATGAAGCACTGTACAAATAGCATAGTGCCACTTTGTATCGTGGGTCAAACAGGTTTGGGTCATGGCTGGGTACAGGACAGGTATAGTCAATGTCCAGTTTCAACTAAAATGGTGGTTCAAAGACCCCTTCTTCTTGCACTTTTTAATCTGTGGTCAACAGGTTTAATGTCATTTGGGTACAGGACAGATTAGTCAATTCCATTAAACTAAAGGGTGGTTCAAAGACTTTTTTTTTTCCGGAAACTTTTTAAATCTGGGGGTATGAGTTGCGGGTTTGATGGTCATACTGGGTCCAGACAGGAAATAGTAAATGTCCAGTTCAACTAAGATGGTGGTTGAAAGACCCCTTTTTTCCGGCACTTCTTAATCTGGGTCATGCAGGTTTGGGGCTCATGCTGTGCCCGGGACAGGGATAGTCTATCTCCAGTTCAACTAAAAAGGTGGTTCAAAGACTTTTTTTTCCCTTGCAATTTTTAATCTGTGGGTAAAGACAGGTTTAATGGTCATACTGGGGTACAGGAACAGGTATAGTCAATGTCCAGTTCAACTAAAATGGTGTTGAAAACTCCTATTTCCCACTTTTTAATCTGTGAGTCAACAGGTTTGGGCTCATCGGGGCCCGGGACGGGTATATGAATGTCCATTTGAACAAAATGGTGGTTGAAAGACTCCTTTTTTCTGGCACTTTTAATCGGGGCATCAGGTTTGGGGCTCATGCTTGGCCCAGACAGCATAGTCAATTTCCATTTCAACTAAAATGGTGGTTCAAAGACTCCTTTTTCAGGACTTTTAATCTGGGGTCAACAGGTTTAATGGCCCATCTGTGGTACAGAACGGGTATAGTCAATGTCCATTTCAACTAAAATGGTGGTTGAAAGACCCTTTCGGCACTTTTTAAATCTGTGGTCAACAGGTTTGGTCATACTGTGGTACAGAACAGGTATAGTCCAATGTCCAGTTCAACTAAAATGGGGGTTTAAAGCCCTCCTTTTTCAGCACTTTTAATCTGGGCAGACAGTTTAATGGTCATACTGTGGTACAGACGTATAGTCAATGTCCAGTTCAACTAAAATGATGGTTCAAAGACCCCCTTTTCCCACACTTTTTAATCTGTGGTCAGACGGGTTTAATGGTCATACTGTGTTACAGAACGGGTTTATAGTCAATTCCATTCAACTAAAAGGGTGGTTGAAAGACTCCTATTTCCGGCACTTTTTAATCTGTGAGTCAGCAGGTTTGGGTCATGCGTGGCCCAGGACAGTATAGTGAATGTCCATGAACTAAAAGGGTGGTTGAAAGACTCCTTTTTCTGGCACTTTTGAATCTGGGGGTCATGCAGTTTGGGGCTCTTTGCTGTGCCCAGACAGGCAAAAGTCATATCCATTTTCAACAAAAGGGTGGTTAAAAGACTCCTTTTTCAGGGACTTTTTAATTGTGGTCAGACATTTAAGGTCATACTGTGTACGAACAGTTAGTAAATGTCCAGTTAAACTAAAATGGTTTGAAACCCCTCCTTTTCGGCACTTTTTTAAATCTGGGGGGTCAGAAATTTTAATGGTCATACTGTTACAAAACAGGTATAGTCAATGCCTTTTTCAACAAAATGGGGGTTGAAAACTCCTTTTCCGCATTTTTTTTAATCTGAGGTCAACAGTTTAAGGGTCATACTGTGGTACAGGACGGTATAGTCAAGTCCATTTCAATAAAATATGGTTCAAAACTCCTTTTCCCAGCATTTTTTAATTTTGGGGGCAGACAGTTTAATGCATACGTGTACGAACATATAGTCAATGCCCATTCAACTAAAATGGGGTTCAAAACTCCTTTTTCCCCGCCTTTTAATCGGGGGGTCTGCGGGTTGGGGGGCTCTGCGGGCCCCGGGACAGGCATAGTCAATGTCCTTTTTCAACTAAAATGGGGTTCAAAGACTCCTTTTCCCACACTTTTTAACTGTGGCAGACGGGTTTAATTCACACGGGGGACAGAACAGTATAAAATGTCCATTAAAAAAACAAAAATGGGGGGTTTTGAAAGACTCCTTTTTTTCCGCCTTTTTTAATCTTTTTGTCAGACATTAAGGGTTTTTGGGGTCCGGGACGGGTTTGTCAATGTCCAGTTCAATAAAATGGGGTTCAAAGACTTTTTTTTCCGGCATTTTTTTAATTTTTGGGGTCAGATGGGTTTTTGGGGTCACTGCGTTCCGGGACGGGGAAGTCAATGTCCATTCAAGAAAAATGATGGTTCAAATCAACTGTCTTCGGGCACTTTTTAATTTGTGGTGATGCATTTAAGGGGCATGCTTGGGACAAACAGGGGTGTGAATGGTCTGTATTTTTTTTTCTGTGCTTTTATAACCAATGTGTTTTCCTAAAAGAGCGGTACCATTTTACTGGTTTTTTGGGTTTAATTCCACTTCCCACCCCGTTTTTGGGGGTAATAAGAAGGTTTGTTCCCCCCCCATAGACTTAATGGGCACGCGATAACTATTATCGACTATCAGATACCTTTATAATTCCGATAAACACTTCGCCCTGACGATAGCAATGTAATCGCTCATCACTAATCACAAAGCTCAGCTCCTGTCTCTGTATTATATTCTGCTCTTTGAGAGGCTAGCATTGGGCCAAATACGTTCACTTTTTTGTTAAAGACTGTGTATTTACGTAACCTTTAAAGGAACCCTTCCCCAAGTTATGCCCCCCTTCTGAGGCACGCAACTACTGTCAGACCGCTGTTTTCCCCGCACTTGCCCCCTTTTCTTAAGATCAGCAGTTTTTAGACATTTTCCCCTCAAATCTTATTTAGATAGGGCTTAGGCCCCGCCCACTGACGTTATTCAAAGTTTTTTACCTATTCAAAGAAAAAGTTTTTTCATTTAAGGGCGGGGTAGCCTCAGGTAGCGGGGTTTTGAAAAAAAATGACCTTTGAAGACTCTTCGAATTCTCTTCTCAAAAACTACAGCTTCCCCCAGAATAAGGGACACAGTGCTGGAAACAGCATGTCTGCACTAGCTTTTCCCGTCCTCACAAGGGGGGAAAACTGTACGCTTCTCTTTAAAGCTCCATTTTATGAAATGTTGTCTAATTTTAATTTTCAAACATAAAAAGCAAGATTTCAACAACTACCTCGTCTGTCTATCAATGTACACATCTAACCTTTTCTTCACCAACTATAAATTAGTAGCAACATTCTATATCATGTATATTCAGCTATAATCATGTTTTTTATTACAATAAACAAATAAAATAAGATGACTGATTTTAGATTTTGTAAATTACCAAAATTTTAAAAAAACCCATGAAAAACATCTTCCCGGGAAAAAAGGGGAAAATTATATCATATGATCAAAAAATTTCATTAAGGAATTGTTTCATGGTTTGTTATTTTTAATTTAATCTTATATACTTCAATCTAACATATTTTTAAAGGAGCATTGCCATCTTATACATTGACACATATTATATCATGTGTATGGGTTATTCCCATTCGGGGTAAAGGGGCCCCCCCACAGTCTCTGTTGAGATATTAGCCCTCGACTCCCAAGGCAGGATGTGGCGACCAGGGCCCCCGGGTAGGGGCGCATACCTACGGGACAAAGGGAGCCAACCACCGGGGGCCCCAACCGACTCCCAGGGGGCCTCTGAGCCTAAATTGGGGGCATAGTCATACTTGCACCCCCTTCATACGGGCATTTAAGGGTATTTGAGGAAATAGGTGCTTTCAGTAATTTTTTTTGCTTCCGGGGGCACGGGGCAGAAACATGGAGACCCGGCGAGCCCTTCATATAAACACATTCTAATCAAAAACAAAAAATACACACGGAAAAAAGAGGAAATAGATGCCACCTGAAAAAGTTGTACACAAAAAGTCCCAAAAATTAATAGTAAAAAGAATCCAGGAAGCACTTCCAACAGAAAGGCAATAATTTATTGCCAGGCAATATTTCGGCTCCAACAAGAGACTTTTTCAAGCCTTTGAGAATTGTTCGTGTTGGAGCCAAAACGTTGTGTTTTTGGGAAAAATTTTCTGCCTTCGTTGGGAATCTTCCTGGACTTTACAAATTGGGACCCCACACCATTTATAAAACAGAGCCTAATTACGGGCTACTACTGGGCGACCGCTATAACACAGATAATGTTAGCTAACGTCCAAAGAACTCACCTACTGTAAAGACTAGGCCACTCATATAACAGCAGTCTAGCTGTGTAGTCTAGACTATGCATATAACAGCAGTCTGATTATACAGACTGCACTACCCCCATAACAGCAGTCTAGCTGGGTAGTCTAGAAGATCTGTATGACAGTAGTCTGACTATACAGACCGCACCACCCCCATAAAATCAGTCTACTGGGGAGTCTAATGGGCTGAAACATTCTACTAACAGAACCCCCACCCCGAATTTTTTTGATCATAAACTATTATGGGATCAGCCTTTAACCAACCTTATAATTTTGCCTAGCTTTCCCCAACAGTACATGGGTTTTTTACTTAAACTGCACCTTATAATAGTTGCTGTAGTCTTAGCCCCCTATAAGAGTCATTTAGCTGTTGTAGACCGGATTGTACCTAAAAGGGAATCTGTCGACATTTTTTATTTTTTTTTTACTTATTAAATCAAAGCCCTGATCCATATTATTTTTTCAGTCATCTGTATATGATTGTGGGGGACAGCTTTTCTTGGGCCTGCACGTTTACAGCAGTCAGAGAGATATTTTACAACAGCTTCATGCACATAGGAGTCTTAAGACTGACTCAGTCCCATTGAATTCTAGAGGAGAGTTTTCTAGGCATGTTCTGTGACCTGGGAAGAAGTCAGTGTGCAGGAGGGAGAGAGGGGGAGCTGTGACTATTTCCTATTGTGACTGGTGGATTCTGTGTTATCTATACACATTGATGTCACCTTTTAGTTTTACCCTGCTTGTACTGATGAGCAGACTACTGAATATCTCTCTACAGAACAGGAAGTGTCAGACTATTATTAGGCCTAGTGGTCAAAGTGAAAACTGCAGGTGTCAGGGACTGTCAGGGACACACACAGAGACACAGACAAGTGAGGCCCTGACACTGGTCCCAGCTTCTGTCCCTGCCTTTTGAGGAACCCGACTCCTTATTAGGTCAGCCCCAACCAGAAGACTGATGACTACACTGAGCCAAGTGAAACACAGACAGAGACAAACAAACACAGAACAAGCAAGCGTAGTCGGGCAGGCCAAGTTAGCTACAAACGGGCAGCACAGTACACAATCGTGAGACAAAGAATAACCGGGATCCAAGCAGAAGTCAGAATAGCACAGAATGTCCAAAGAGAGTAAAGGCGAACTACTGGAATAGGAACCAATATGGCAGGCACAGGTGACAGGTAAAGGCATCCTTAAATAGGGAACCAGCGAACACAGAACAGAGGTGATAGGAGGAAAGAACACAAAACCAGATGGGGAAACAAGACTGTCAATCAAGAGGAACACAGGTTAACTGAAAAGGTGCTGGAGGATTCCTGGCCAGGAATCAATTAACATATAGGGGAGGAAGACACAATTCACACTAGTGAATACAAATCCAAACATCAGGTAAGAAACCAGGGCTTACGTCGCAACGGCCGTGGCCGGCGACCCAAGCTCAAAGTTGGGGGTCTGTCGGGGACGATCATGACAGCAGGACTTAAGAATTATTAAAAAAAAAAATAACCAAAAATTCCTAAAAAATGTGTTTAATATAAAAACATGAGTTAAGCAATAAGTCATTTTTGATGACACATTCCCTTTAAAACAGCAGTAAGACTGTTTAGCCTGTTTTTATGACCCCTTACCTGATGACTAGTTCAACTATGCCATTAACGAGTCACTGATCGCGGATCCCAGCAATGGAAGTCTCCTGGTTAAAATTTGTTTTGTGGGCTTTCATTTTCAAGATCCCTGCACTAGTGATACTGCTATAGCAGAAGCAGGCAGTGTTGAAGAGTGCCAGGATCCACTGCCCCCTTTAAATTAGCTCTGCACCAATAGGCCACCCATTGAATGACAACAGGCCATAATTTTGTGTACTGCTGATCTGGAGCTTGTGGCTGCTTAGTGAAGAACTACAAAGGCAATGTCCGTAATTGCGGGGATGGATTTCGCCCCGCAATTGCGCCGGCTGCCGTGCAGCAGGGGCAGGGGGCCGGCAGCTCGCCGGCCCCATAGACATGCATTATTCACGGCGCGTACACGCCGTAAATAATGTGCATGCCATTTTCTCCCCGCCCGGCGGGTTCGCCGAGCGGGTAGGGGAGACGTAATCCACAGTTCTCTATGAGAACTGTGGATTACCGTAATGACCGGGACTGATTTCAGCCATACTGCAGCACAAATACGGCGCTCAATACGGCTGAAATCAGTCCCAAACTAAGCCATGTGAACGAGCCCAAACTGTCACTCCACTGTATAGCGCCATTATCCTCTTTCCTCCTCCCGTGTTGCTACAAGGCCGGAGGGTGCATTGGGAGTGGGCTGTAAATCTGGAGTGTTTACATGTACTGTTATATGTGATAACAGCGATCTGCATACCGCTGAAGTCAAATCCCACATGGGAATAAGTTAAAGTAGTGTAAAAATAAAAAAAAATAAAAAGTGAAAAGAGAAAAAAAAAATAAACACAAACATACCCCTTTTCCCATTACAATAAACTAATCACCCCAAAAAAGATCACAAATAAATTACCGTCTATACTCGGGTATAAGCCGAGTTTTTCTGCACAAAAAATGGGTTGAAAAATCCCCCCTCGGCTTATACTCGAGTCACTGTCGGCGCTCGGGCGCTGCGATGGCCCGTGCGCCGACAGGACGCTTCAGTTTTATGCGGCTCCTCAGGGAGCGCATATAACTGAATCCCGAGTCAGCTGACAGCGTTCGGGCGCTGCGGTGGCCCGTGCGCTGTCAGCTATCTCTTACCCTGCATGCGACTCCTCCGGATCGCATGCAGGAGAAGAGATACCTACTGCGGGGCAGAGAGCGAGCACTCTGTGCTCCGCAGCGGACTCCGGGAGGCCGCAAACTCGCGGCCGTCCGGAGTTTCCGGCACAGGCAGCATGTGTCATCACACTGCCTGCGCGGCCTGATGACATCACCCGCCTGTGCCGGGAAGACCGAGGAGCGCGCCCGGGAGACGGAGCAGCGGGGATCGAGGTAAGTGGTTGTTTTTTGTTTTAAAACAATGCCTATACCTGCCTAGTACTGCCTATACCTGCCCTATACCTGTATAGTACTATCTATACCTGCCTAGTACTGCCTATACTTGCCCTATACCTGCCTAGTACTATCTATACCTGCCTATTACTGCCTATACTTGCCCTATACCTGCCTAGTACTATCTATACCTGCCTAGTACTGCCCCCTATACCTGCCTAGTACTATCTATACCTGCCTATTACTATCTATACCTGCCTAGTACTGCCTATACCTGCCCTATACCTGCCTAGTACTATCTATACCTGCCTATTACTGCCTATACTTGCCCTATACCTGCCTAGTACTATCTATACCTGCCTATTACTATCTATACCTGCCTAGTACTGCCTATACCTGCCCTATACCTGCCTAGTACTATCTATACCTGCCTATACCTGCCTAGTACTGCCTATACCTGCCCTATACCTGCCTAGTACTATCTATACCTGCCTATTACTGCCTATACTTGCCCTATACCTGCCTAGTACTATCTATACCTGCCTATACCTGCCTAGTACTGCCTATACCTGCCCTATACCTGCCTAGTACTACCTATACCTGCCTATACCCTGCCTATACCTGCCTAGTACTGCCTATACCTGCCTAGTACTGCCTATAGCCTGCCTATAGCCTGCCTATACCTGCCTAGTACTGCCTATACCTGCCTATAGCCTGTCTAGGGGGACCTATGCCAGCCTATGCCCTGCATATACCTGCCTATAGCCTGTCTAGGGGGACCTATGCCTGCCTATACCTGCCTATAGCCTGCCTAGGGGGACCTATACCTGCCTATACCAGCCTATAACGACCTATACCTGCCTATACCCTGACTAAGAGGACCTATACCTGCCTATGGGGGCACTTGCATGCCTATAGCCTGCCTAGGGGAACATATAGCTGCCTATACCAGCCTATGGGATACATTAAACTGCCTATACATGCCTATAACCTGCCTATGGGAGACATTAAACTGCCTATACCAGCCTATATCTCCCTATGGGGGACATTAAACTGCCTATACCTGCTATATCTGCCCTATGGGGGACATAAAACTGCCTATACCAGCCTATATCTGCCTATGGGGGACATTAAACTGCCTATACCTGCCTATGGGGGACATTAAACTGCCTATGTAATTTTATTAGTATCTATTTTTATTTTTAAAATTCACCAGTAGCAGCTACATTTTCCACCCTAGGCTTATACTCGAGTCAATAAGCTTTCCCGGTTTTTGTGGCAAAAGTAGTTGCCTCGGCTTATACTCGGGTCGGCTTATACTCGAGTATATACGGTAAGTACACATATTTGGTATAAAACTGTCCAATTGTTTAACCCGCCTGATGACTGTCGTAAAAAAAAAACAACAAAAAAACAACAGAATTGCGATTTGTGTTCATCCCGCAGCACATAAAATGACATAGTGGTACCAATGAAAAACTCAGTTCAACCAGCAAAAAAAAACCCCTTACAAAGCTCTGTATGCGAAAAATAAAAAAAATTGTGTCTATCAGAAGAAATTTATTCATAATTATGCATATATATTGTTTACATAATAAAACACTTTTTTTATGTGCTACTACATAAAAATCTATATAAATTGGGTATCTCCATAATCGTATTGACCCACAGTCATGAACACTGCATGGTTAAAGCTGCTAAAAATAAAAAAACACTATCAAAATTGCTGTATTTTCTCCATCCTGCCTCCCAAAACACGGATTTAAAGTTGATCAAAAGGTCACATCTCCTGAAAAAGGGTACCAATAAAAACATCAACTCATCCTGCAAAAAACGAGAACCTATACAGTTCAGTGCACAGAAAAATAAAAAAAAGTTATGGCTCTCAGACTATGGCAATGCACAAACGTGTTTTCTTTTTTAAATAAAAGTTTTTTTGTGTAAACGCAGTAAAGCATAAAAAAATATACAAATTGGGTATTGCTGTAATCGTATCGACCTGCTGAGTAAAGTTAGCATGTCATTTGTACCGCATTGTGCCCATTTTAAAAAAAAAAATATAAAAAATAAAAATCTTTATTTATTGCCCCAAACCAAATTTCGCAGCATTTTACAATGTGGGGTATAATAAGACAAAAACAGACATTACACAGTGAACGCTACTTACAGGTGAGCACAAGGTGTGGGGGGGGCCCTGCTCGCAAGAGTTACAATTAAGAGGGGCCCTGGGGGAAACAAAGAGGGGAAGTGCTAAATTTTACAATGGCCCAGCATGTTTTTAAATATGGGGAGGTTTACAAAAAGATTTGGTGAATGCCACCCAGATGTACTCTTATACAGTAAGTCCCTGGAGGCCCTTGTGGGGGAGTGAAGAAATGTGGTGATGAAGGGGGGGTTTAGCTTAGTGGTTTTGGTCGCCTCCTGAGGAGATGTGTTTTCAGGACACTTTAAAACTACGAAGGCGGGGTTTGTCCCTGATGGTAGTGGTAGCATGTTCCAGAGAAGGGGTGAGCACGGCAAATTTAAAAGGAGGGCATGGGAGGTTGGATGATTGAGTCTGTGTTTGTGTCGAGCGAGCGGAGAGAGCGGCAGGGGGGTAGACAGAGTGAAGGAGGAGATGTTGGGGGTGCAGACTTGGAGACTTTTTGGTGAAAGGAGGTTTTTTCTGTATTTTGTGCTGGGAGGGCAACCCTGGAGCGAGGAAAAGGGTAGAGGATCAGTATAGCGGGTGGAAGAAAGAAAGCTGGTGGCTTCAGGCAGATTGGAGAGGGGAGAGTTTAAGAGGGGGGGGACCGATAAGCGGGGTTCAGTAGAAGACGAGGAGTGAATAAGAGCAACAAAGAGAGTTTGAGTTGTTTCCCCAGTGAGAAAAGGACGGATTCTGGAGATGTTTTGAGGTGAAAAGGGGAAGGGGGCGCGAAAGGGGGATTGGATATAGGGGGTGAAAAAACAGATCAGGGTTTTAGAAAAACCCCCAAGCCCCGGGGCCTGCTGTAGGAGTTAGGGTTTGATGCCAAAACATTTAGGGGAAAAATACCCAATGGGGTTGGTTTAGTAGATGGGGGAAAAAAAAAACAAGAATTTGGGTTTTTTGGTTTGGGGTTTAGTTTTTGATAGAGAGAGGACATGATGTCGGGAAGGACAGCGGACGGGAACAGTCATGGTTTTTTGTGCAGGGGCAGGAGTGAGGTCAGGGAGGAGGTGTAAAACGAGTGTCTTTCAGCGTAGAGAGGGTACGGGAAAACCCAAAATTTATTGATGGTTTGGCAATGGGGGCTGTATAGTTGGAAGAGGATTTGGACCAAGAACTGACCCCTGAGGGACCCCAAGGGCAAGGGGGAGGGGAGGAAGTAGAACCTGCAAATGAGCCCACTGAAGAAGCGGTCGGGAGAGTTAGGAAGAAAACCAAAAGCGAGTGAAAGTGCCCGGGGGGCCCAAATTTGGGGGCCGAGCATGTGGGGAAGAAGATGGTGATAAAACAGTGAAATGCTGCAAGGAATCCGGGAAGAACCAACAACGGTATTTCCCCGGAGTTTTAAAGCAGTGGGAGTCTTAGAGCCCTTTAATTTTGGGGCATTTTCTGTGGAGTGTAGGGTGGGGAAAACCCTGTTGTGAGGTCCAAAAAAGAGAGTTAGAGAGAGATAGGGGAAATCAGGCGGGGGAGGCCCAAAGGGGTTTTCCAGAAGTTTAGAGAAAAGGGGGAAGGTTAGGCCCTGGTGGGGGAAAATTTGGGCAGCACAGGATGGGCCCAAAGGGGGGGTTTTTTTATTTTGGGGGAAAGTTATAGTAGCCTGTTTAAAGGGGGGAAAAGGGAAGTTCCCAGGGGAAAGAGAGAGGGGTTTACAGTTGAAGAAAGGGTTTGAGAGGGGGGATAGCTGGAGAAATAGATGGAAAAGGTGGGGGGGAAAGGGGGTCGCTAGAGCTTGGTGGGGGGGGGAAAGGCAGACGGGGAGAAGCCTGGTTTACTTCTTCTTCTGGGGGTTGGGTCAAAAACTGAGAAAACCACTAGAAAAATTGTAAGGGGGGGGAAAAAGGAGGGGTTTTCTGTTGGGGGTTTTGTGATGGGATGTTATGCCGGTACTGTAAATTTTTGGGTTTTGAAATGGGGGGCCCAGGTCCTCAGCACGGGAGGTCAGAGCCCGGGGCCCTGAGCGGGGGGCCCTTCAAAAAGGGAGGGGAGGGTTGTCAAACGGCTTTTTTGGGTTGTTGTGTACGGTTGAGATGGGGGAAGGTGAAATTTTGTTGTTTTGGCGCTGTGAAGGGCAGTGTGAAAAGGGTCCGACCCTTTGAATTTGTATTTGGAGGAAAGTTGCAGGTAGCTTCGGATTTCTCCACAAAGCGTCGCCACCTGGAGCATTTGTTGCAGGAACCGGGTCTGGGACGAAGCCAAGGCTTGGGGGGCGTCTGACTTGGTGGTTGGGGGGTGTGTGAGTGGTGCCCAAATTTTCCCGGGTGGTTTTTTAGAGTTTCGGGTTTTAATGTTTGACAGGCCAGGTCAGGACAGGAGAGGGGGGGGAGATTGGGGGGAAAAGGGACTGTATGGTGTCTAAGAGTTCTGGGTTTTTTAATGGGCGGAATTTCTGAATGGGTTTTAAGGGGGAGGGTTTTGTCCAAAAGAAGGTGAGGAATTTAAAGTAAAAGAGATTTTAAAGGGTTTTGATCAGAGAGAGCATAAGGAGAATTAGTGGGGGTTGGGGAAAGGATGAGAGCGCAGAAGACCAGATCAAGAGTTTCCCCCCTTGTGGGTGGGGGGAGTCTGTAAAATGCAAGAGGCCAAGGGGAAGAGGGGCAGTGAAAAAAAACTGGGGGGCAGAAGGAGGGCATGGGGGGCATCAATGGGGATGTTGAAATTTTACCCATGATGAGAAATGGGCATTTAAAAAGAGAAGGGGAAAAAGGGGAAAACCAAAGGGACCCAAATTTATCCAAAAAAAACTGGGGGGGGTGAGCCCGGGGGGGCTGTACACAAAATGCGAAATCTGATGGAAAATGGCCGAAAAAAAGTCTAAAAAGGGGTGGACTTCAAAGGAGGGGAAAGTGAGGGAGGGGCGGGGAGGAATTTACCTGGGGAAGTGGGAGGTGGGGGAGGAGTATGCCGACCCTCCACCCCGGGCCCGTTTTCAGGTTGGGGGTGTGGGTGAAGTGTAGGCCGCCCTGGGTGAGAGCGGCCAAAGGGGAAAAGGGTTTTTTTAGGTGCTGGAGCCATGTTTTTGTTTAGGGCCCGAAGGTTGAAGGAAGGGGAAAGGGAAAAAGGGGCAAGGATAGCAGTGAGTTTGTTGCCAAAAGGGTCGGGCGTTTCCCCAGGGGACAATTTTTAAAAAGGGGGAGGGAAAAGGAAAAATACAGGGGAAAAAGTGAGCAGGTTTTGCGGGTTTCTAGGGGAAAGGGGGAGGAATTGGGGGTGAGCAGTAAAGGAAGGGGGCCCGGGGGTTTGGAGAGATGTCACCTGCAAGGGGAAGCAGGAGAATGAAAAGCGAAATTACTAGGATTTTCCCGTATTTTGTTCATCCAGCCTCCAAAAAACCGGGGATAAAAAAATGATCAAAAATCCTTTTGAACCCCCAAAATGGGTTCCATTTAAAACCCCAAAAATCATCTGCAAAAAAAAAAAGCCCCTTAAAATTTGGGTCCCTATTTTGAAAAAAAAGACATTTAAAAATTTATTTCCAAAATCAGTAGGAAAATATTTGGGAGATGCTAATTTAAACAATTTTGTTTTGGAAAAAAACTATTTTATTTTAGATGGAGAAATGTTTGGAAATTTGAAAATTTTCGAATTTTTTCCAAATTTTCAAAAAAATTTTGATATTTTTCACAAAAAAACAAGTTTGTTTGAACAGAAATTTTTGGGTACCTTTAAAAAACCCATGTGTCACAGCAAAACAGTTTCTGAATTACATGGATAAATAAAAGTATAAAAAAGTTATTCCTACATAAATTGACGTGTATCAGATTTCAAAAATGGGGCTGCGTCTTTTGGTCCAAAAGTGACTGCGGCATGAAGGGGTTGATCCTTTTGGTAAACAGATTCAATGCTGATGCAATGCAGTCCATTGAATACGATGTTATCCAAAAGGGAAGCGTATAGATAAATAGAAACATCACGCAGATACACATAAATACGGCGTGATAAGCTATCCAGCATCCGGAAAGCTGACCCCTATCAAGCATCCAGAAAAGCTTGGGGGTGCCCCATTTTCAACAGGTGACACCCAGTTTTCCTTTACTTCAGAAGAGATTTGTGCTGTAGGATATGCAGTGCTGCCCTGAGAATTTGCACAACCACAACCCTTTTATGACAAGGACACAATCTTATTGCCCAAGGCACATGCATCTTGTGTAATTGCCCTTTTTAAGATAGAAGTTGAAGGGTGTGGCACCATCCCCGCATCCAGGAAGCTTTCAGATACCGCAAAAATGGTTCCAAAATCTAAACCATTACATTACTTCCAAAATTAAAACCAAACAGTCCATATAGTGGTAGATATCAGTTGTACACAGGCTCTGCAGACCTATAATTGATTACAGTGTAGTTACATCCAGTGACTCACAGGTAATGTCATCTCTTACTGGAGTCATTTACGTTTCCTTTTGTTTTCCATTTGGTCTACCCACATGACAGCTTCTCCCAGCCACAATTTTGTCCATGTGGGAATTTACTACACTAACATTTTTAGAATTCTAACTTGTCCAGCACCTACCTATCTATACCCCACCTCTGTACAAACTCTCCATGAGGTGGGGGGAGTTATAGGGTGATAGATAGGGATTGTATTTTTGTGTCAGAACTTGGTCACATAACACATTAAAAGGGGCGGGACTGGAGAGGGAGTATAGGGCACAGCTTAAGGCCCACATTCTCCTTGGCAGTGCAGGCGCCCAAAAACCCTGGCGACTGCTTTGCGGCTGTAGTCTGTACCCTCAAGGGTCTTTTTGTGTGGCTTAAACTCCATCCACTGGAGTTTAGTATTGTCATGTTTTTTGTAGTTTTTTATTCTTCTAAAGGTTTCCACTTTGGACTATGATGGACTTATTGGAATGTGTCAGACCAGTGTTGGATCCCTTTCTTTTATAATGTTGTCAATGAGGACTGGGAGGGTTTATTTAAAAGAAAGTGTTTTGTGTTGTGTTGTTGTGTGGTTTTATATTTATCATTTAATCCGGTTCTAGTAATTGAGGTGTCTGACAGACACATCCCCATTACTAGCTCTGGGGCTTGGTGTCAGCCAGCTGTGTTTCTTGCTGCCCTATAGCTAACACTAACTCCCTGTTACTATTACCCCTGTATAAAATGCCCCCAGGTATTGTCAAGAAGTAGACCCTCTAATGTGATGGTCTGCTTTTGGGGCGGCTGCAGGCTGATATTTTTAGGGTGGGAAAAACCCAATATTCATGGATCTTACCATCCTGATAGTATTTGCATGCAGCTGCCAGTTTTACAGTGGCTGGTTATGAAAAATAGGGACCCCACATTGTTCTTTTAAATTTATTTAATACAGTGGATTAAATTAGATTTTCAATAAATAAATAAACAAAAATGTGGGTTCCCCCATAACCTGCCAAAATAAAACCAGTAGCTTCAGCCAGATACTATCAGGATGCTAATGTCTATGAATATTGGGCCTTTCCCATTTAAAAAAAAAAAACAGCAACCCACAGTCGCCCAAGAAGCAAACCATCACATTAAAGGTTCTGTTTCTGACGGTAACCCAGCTCTTCCCAGTATTTCTGGTGTATTATGTACTGGGAAATAGCAAGGGGGGGTTTAACCCAACCCTTGGCACTAGTAAAAAAAAAAGGTTTTTGTCAGAGCCCCCATTATAACACGGGATTAAATGGTAAAAATAAAAAACCTAACAAAAACAAAAAAAAAATTTATTAAATAATACCCCCCCAACTAAACCCCTTTTTACCCTTTTTTTTAAGAAAATTTTATCCCCTTCCCCCGGGGGCCTGGGACAACATAGAAAAAATGTAATCTCGGACCATGCCCCAATTGGCCTTCAGTGGTCCCAGGGGGCCCCCTTCGCCATAAAGAAAAAGGGCTTCCCTCCTACTGGTAAACTAGAAGACTTAACAATACCTTTTAAAACTTGGATCAATTTGTAGTGATAACCCGGAAAATATCTCCGTCCAAGGCGGTTCTTAGGGGTCATGTCACCCCCTACCTAAAAAAAAAGCAAAGAATCCCCCCAAACAATACGCCCAATTAAACTCTGACTTAAACACGGCCCCTCAGGCCCATATCATGACCCCAATCACTAAACAAAGAGAAATTTCGGAGGCCAAAAACTAATGGAAACTATTACAGGGGACAAAGTGAAGGGGGCACGGGCGATCCCAAAAAGGTTTTTTTGATGGGGGAAACAAAATTAGTCCTCTTTGCAAAAATGCAAAGACCCCCGTCACCCGCGCCACCCCTTCCCTCATTGAAAGGGCCCGAATTCTAACTCGCTGACGATTCCCCTAACCCAACAGAACATCTTTACCCCAAAACTTTACGGATTTTTAAAAAGCGGCCCCGTACGACTCTGCAGCCACATGGAGCTTCCTACAAAATTTATCCCTACCAAAAAATCCCCCCAATTGCAAAAAAATTAGAAAGGGATATAACGGAGGAGGAAGTACTAGAAGCCCAAACCCTGCGTAAAAA
>JAODAL010070512.1:0-15895 GCA_025379985.1 Phyllomedusa bahiana | reverse complement strand
TTCCCCGGTTTCCCTGGGCTAAAAAACCTATGCCCCAACCCCTCTAAAATTTAAAAAAATTAAATTTTAAAAATTTAAAACCAGGCCCCCGAAATGCCGGGTTTGCCGGCCATCAGGGAGGGGGAGGGGGAAATGGTGGATTGGAGATTATTTCCCAAAGTATTCATCTGGCAAAAAACACCCCACTTTTTTTCCCCTTTTTCCAAAAATCGAAATCCTGAAATTTATGGTTTGGATCAAATTGGTTTCCCCAAATTTGGTTTTCCAAAATTTTAAAACATTAATAAGGGGGGCGGGGGAAAACCCTTTTTTCGTCCCATTAGAGATGGAAAAAGAGGATCAGAAATTTTTACCTTTAAACCCTTGAGAACGGCAAAAAAGGGGGGCACAATCCCAAAGGGCTGCCCCTTAGAGAGAAAGGGGTGGGGGGCCCAAGCCCAAATTTGGGGTAAGGGTTTTGATGGTGGGGGGGGGCCGCAAAATTGCGTTCGAACGCCTTCTCGGGCATCCGGGGAAAAAAACCAGTGGGGGGATTTTAGGGATTTACGAGAAAATAATAAATTTGATATAAAGGGTTTTGAGCATTTTAAATCGGGGGCCCTTTTCTCTGCAGGGAAAACAAACCCCAACCTGACCCGGGGAATGAACAAGGGGTTTTAAAAGGAGGGGGGTTTGGGGTTCTGTTGGAAATTTCAAATTTGGGAATATATTTGAGATGGGACATTAAACAAAGAAAGGGGGGCGATAGCTGCCACAGGAATGGGGTTTTTTTCCCGGGGGCTTGGGAAATAAAGCAACATGCGCTACATGGCTTGAGGGGGAAAAAGGAAAGGGAGTCTGGTGACAGGGGTTGAAAGTTTTCCAGGATTTAAGGGGCAGGGGGTTTTGGGGAAAAGCCCTTAAAAAACCCTTGAACTGTAAAACCCAAATGGTTCCGGGAAATCTTGCCTCCTGGAAGGCCCTTTTAATAACAAAACTGACCCTCCATTTAAGGAGAAAGGTTCATCAAATCTTTCCACCACCCAAAGCTGGTTTTATTTAGACAAAAGGGAAGGGGAGGAAAAACCCCCGGGTTGGTGTGGCAAAGGGGGTGGAGGTAATTTTATTACAATTTAGAATAAAAAACTTTGCATAAACAGGGCAACTCGTTTTGTAGGGTGGACCCCCGAGTTTTTTGGCATTTTTAAAACCAAGGGGATTTTGGGTTTTCGCCATTTGGGGCGGACTGCCCTGGAAAGCTCCGGCCGTTTTTTAATTGCCATACTGGGTAGAATTTTCCCTCCCGGCAAACCTGTATAAGTCGCCCCCCCCCCCATAACTCCAGAAGGGTTTCACCTCTAAACGCGCATTTGAACTCACGTAAAAACTTGGTGGGGGGGGGAAATTTTTTTGGCCCCGTTTTTGGGGCCGAGCCCTTTTGGGGGAGGGGCTTTTTAAGGTTAGCTGCTCTATCCTTTTTAAACCCTAGAACCGTGCTTGTTTCAGAACCCCCGTATTACACTTTTAACCCGCTTCCCATTGAGTGCACGCGGGGAAAGACCCTGCTTGGGAGGCTTAAATTTTGGTGGGTTGGCCCCGCTAAAATCCCCGCCAACCAAAAAAGCGTTGGAGAAAGGGACTAAATTCAGCCTCCATTTCCAAATTTTAAATCTCTTTTAAACCCGGAAAAGCCTGGATGGTGAAAGAATACGGAAGCATGGTCGGCCCAATAGGTTTTCCCAATGGAAGTGGAAAGTCAGTAAGGGCAGAGAGGGATTGTTTGAATAAAAAATTTTAGTCCAGAGGCTTTAAGAGCCATGAGGGGAGAAAAAAAGGAGTAACCCCTATCTGGGGGGATGAAACATTCTCCAGGAATAAAAGGTGGGACAATGGGGAAGCCCCTCTTCACCCTTTTGATAATCAAAATGGACAAAGATGATTTTCCGGGAGGAATTGTCCAAAGTGGGATCTAGATTTAATGTTGAGGTCCCCGATAGCAATAGGGTCCCTGGACAAGGGGAGAGCGGTGTCACTGTGTTCAAGGAAATCTGCCGGGCCCATATTTGGAGCGTAGGCATTGAAAAAGTGAAAGTTTCCCCACCGATGGAGAGGACTGGATTCAGTTTGCGCGCACCCGGATCAACATTCGCCAATGACCGGGGGCCCAGGGAAGATGAATTGCTATGGCGCCCCCTGGACCTGGACTCAGAGAAAATTGGCAAAGTGCCAAGAAGTAAAATATTTTTTTTAATAACGGGGGCATGTCCAAAATTAAATGCGTTTCTTGGGGCACAAAATCTGGCTTGGCCCGTGGAAGTGGGAGGACCCTGCGCCCTCTTTTCGGGTGTTCCACCCTTGGCGTTTAATGAGGCAATGCTTCTCCATCACTTTTTTGAAAAGGTTGGGGAGGTGAAAAAACAAGCGTGGTCAGGTCGGTCTCCTAACCAAATTGTACTGTACGTCAGAGACAAGGAGAAGAAGGGGAAGGTGGAAAAAAAGAGGAAAAGAGAAAGGAGAGAGAGAAGAGAAAAAAAACACACACACCCACTCAACACACCAAAAAAACACTTATCACACAGAAAACCCCGGGAAGCAGGAACAAGGGCCCTGCGCGGTTCCCTAGCAAAAAACAAAAACCAAAGGAAAAACACCCTGCAAAACGTGAATATCAACGAGGGCCCCAATTACTGGGGAATGGGCAAAACAACAGTGAGAGGGGCCCCACTTCCCCTTTTGAGATTTGGAAAGGAAATCCCCCAAAGTTGTCCCTCTAGAGGGGAAATAAAAAAACCGAAAGGCCCACCCCTTGAAGGTGGTCGTGTAAGGGACCCAAGTACCCATCCGGGCGCTCCCATATTTACTCCCTAACACGTGAACCAAAGGGGAAGCATTGTTGAACGTCCCCCACATGTCGGGGCCCCGTGGGATCGGCACAAGAACCTCTTCCAAAGGCCCCGGCCTCCCCCCCCCGATGGGGGGGGGGGAATCCTTCAGGATCCCAGGACGTGGTTAAGGGGTTTGCCCAGAGGGGGGACCCCGCGGGCCCGGCTCGGGGAAAAACCCCCCAAAGTCGCTGCCTCCCATCTCAAGACCTCCGGATCCCGCAGGGCCGAGGGAACAGAGACCAGCGAGGAGGTCCCCCTCCGCTGGCAGGCCCCGAACAAGTGACACAATGTAGGCCAGTCTGGGAAGGGTGGTCTTGGATACCCAGAGACTGCAAAAGCAGTGGGACGTCCCAGCCGAGCGGATTAGAGGACCGCTTGTCCGCCCATGCGTAGACAAAGGGGTACCCCATGAAGGGAATGTTCCTTTCCCACAAATGTCCAGAAGTGGTTTAAGGCTGCTCATGGGTAGGGTAAGCCTGGACAAATCTTGCTTAAACCGGATGGGGGAGCCTTGAAATTCAGTACTTACGCCGCTGGGCCTCAAATAAGATTCCTCTTTTCATGGGAAAGAAATGGACTGGCATATGACTCACGGGCCTGGGGGGCATTTGAGATTGGGGGGGCCAAAGGGGGCCTATGGGCTCTTCAATTTCAATATGAGCCAAAGATGGGCGGCCCAAGAGGTCATGAATATGTATGACAACCCCAGAAAAGTCGATTTGGGATAGATTCGGGAGGCCCTAATTCTTAGGGTTTTTGCACTGCTCCGGTTCTCGTGTCTCCGATGTTGCTGTAATGGAACAGTTCGTTGAATGCTGCGCCACTGTTTCGGAGACAAAGAAAGGGTGGGAAGAAGTCTGGGCTTGCGCTGTTCCAGTCGACCCACAGGGATTGCTGAGAGGATAGTTCCGTACGAAATGGGGGAATTCCCCCAATCTGCATTTTTGTCGAAATTTGTTTTTAGCCCAAAACAAGGAGAGACCCCCCGTGTGTGAGCGGCTGTAGCAGGGTTTCAGGTTTCCCCCAAAGGTCACCGGCCTGTTTTTTTCGAGTGAGCTTTGCCCATGTGGGATGTGGACCTGTCCCCGGTTTCTGCGCTGAAGCTCCAAAAAAATTGGGGGGTCCCCGTGGGGGTGGGCAGCCGTGTGCCGGCGATGGTGTTAAGGTAGCGGGCCTCCCGTTGTCCCCCCACTGGGGTAAAGGAATGGCCCAGACCCTGATTTGTTTTGGGGTCGAAATGGCCCCTGATGGTGAGGTTCCTGTGTATAGGAGACGTGCCCCGGAGGATCCAGAAAAAAACCCGGAGGGGTACACCCCAGCGGTCCCGTGGTCTCAATGCGAGTTGGGTAAGGCCCGGAAAACCCAGAGGGCCAGAATCCCCCCTTTCTCCTGCCCCCAGGGGGAAAAAAAGCGGTTGCCCAAGGGAGTTGTTTGGGGGCAGAGACAATCCCAGAGGGGCGAACGGTCCCTCTGGGCAAAATAAGAGAGGGCCAAGAGGGTGCTGGGGCCGGGCCGCCATGGTCAGAGAGGGGCCCATGTGTGGTAGGGCTGGAAGGCTCCAGGTGAAGGACAAGGAGCCTGAGTCCCGATCTGCAGCTGCTGCTGGTCGGGGGGAAATCCCCGCCGGGGGAGCCGGGGCGTGGCCCGACCAGGGGTGGGGGGTTCGAAAACCCGTGACTCACGCACCCCTCCTGTGCGCAGAGCGGGGCCTCCCGGGGCAGGACAGACGCTGGTAAGCGGGCTGGGATCCTGAGCTTTTCAGCTTGCAGGTGAGCGGGAATCTGGAAACAGCCGCCGGGGGCCCCTGATGCTCGGTGTGATGGGGAGTGCCTCCCTTGAGGGGGGATCCGGGCCATCGCCCCCATTAGTGCTCCCCACAAGTGTCGGCCATCTTGGGGGGAGCCGGGGGCGAGTGCCGGGAGCGAAGTACCCGACTTTACAGGGGGAAGAAGGCTTAAAATGTCCCCCTTAGGGGTGTCAGGCGCAGAAAGGGTCTTTGTTTTTCGCTTTTTTTGGTTTTCCCCCATGTTGTTGCTGGAAAAAGAGCGGTATGGGAAATGCGGAACGAGGAGCTCACAGGATGCGTCCTACACACCATCCCCAAGCCCCCCAACTCCCGCTTTTTTTTTTTTTTGAATTTAAGGGTAAGGTCCATCTGAGTCTTAAGCTTTAATCTATGTTGTATGTTGGAGCATCTAATAGATAGAGATGAAGCTGCGCAATGAGCAGACAGGATCGCGAGACTTGAGCTGCCAGTCCCGCACATGTGCCCACATGCAATCCTCCGCTGCTTCACAGTGTTGCTAGCGAGACATAGTGCAGCCTCGCATCGTACACGAAATTACTGGCTCGTTGCATACAAAATGCATAACTACAATTCAAACTATAATATCAGGCTATAGCTTGCTCACATCATAGGATTCACTGTGCTCATACTGTGCCTGCCTGCCTTTTTGCAACAGTGGAAGGCTATGGTTTGCCCCTTACAGCATTGGGGAGAGGCACCATGTTGGTGTGAGGATTAATTCACCTTTTAACACCTCACTGGGATTTTTCTAAACAAAGGCTTTTTGGGGAAAAAAACTAAAAGTGACTAAGTTTGCAATGTGAAAAGGATTAGAACCAAGCCAGTGAAGTTCATCTACAGATGGCTGTTTTGGAGGTGATTGCTCCTCATCAGAGCAGAGTAGAACTTACTGGCTGGTTTGGGAAAGTTTGGTTGTGGTTTGAGGGATAATGTTTTCATTTGGAGAAAAGGGGACCATGTCGCTGTGTGAGAATTTTTTTGCCTTTTTTTTCCCCTGGGATTTTTGAAAAAACAAAGGCTTTTGGAACAGAGCTAAAGAGCTCACCAGTGCCATTTCACCACACTAGCCTCTCACCTAGACAGCAGTTCTGCTCCGCACTGACGAGGAGCAATCACTGAGAAGCAGGTTGTGATGAATTCCTGGGTTTGGGTTTTAATCCTTTCAATTGTAAGAAATTTGTCACAATGAATTTAGGTTTTTTACACCCCAAAAAAGGCATGGTAAACTTTTCAAATCTTCCCCCAAAAACCAAGGGCCTCTTAACAGTTCAAGTTACTAACAATGACATGTAAGAATCGCCCTAACCTGTCCCCTCCATACAGCTCTGCCTTAATCTTTAGATACCCTCCCTCCTGCAATTCGCTCATCCAGATTTTCCTGCTTTAATTTTTTTTCCCCTCCTCAACAAACCATCTCAAAAATCTCCACTCCCCCAGCATACTCTCCACATAAACCCCATAAGACTTTCCTCCACCTTTACAACTTTCCAAAGTAACCTGAACACCCATCCCTTCCAAATATCCTACAATTTACAATGACCCAGCTGCCACTACACCATAGTACATACATCCTTCACCTTCTGTTTCCCCTTTTCCTTTTAAATTTGTTCCTGTGGGGGAGGGGCCCTTTCTCCTTTTCTTAGTTTTTTATTTTGTATTTTTTTGTTTATTGTTTTCTTATTTGGGCTGTACCTGACCCGAAAAATGTAAGCACCCTTTAATTAATGTGCCTAAAAAGTTAATGTCTCTAAATAAATAATTAAAAAACATGCTAAGCTAGGGGAAAACCAAATGATTCACCCAACACTGTGTAGACTTGTCAACAGCCTAACCAGGAATCATAAGACTGAATCTGGGGGGAAGAGCAGTCTCTGTTGAACAACATGGGGGAGAAAAATTAAAAAAAAAAAATCAACAAATTTAGTCTGATTTTGACCCGAATATTCAGCAGAACATTGGAAATTGTTGAAATGGTTGCTATTCTTAGCGAAACATTAAAATACTTTCATTGCCTAGATTTCAAGACTTTTCACCACTTTTTCACAATTATATAGTAAATTTTTGTTTTTTAACAACATTGAGAGAAGCAAGAATTTTTGTATCAAGCACTAACTATGAAAACTACATGATCGTTCAAATGTAGGGAGATTTATTTGTATTGACATTATGGCAGCTATCAAACTATAAGTATTCCTTCACTTAAAGGCTCATCACATGGCTATATTAATGTAATGATTTTTAGGGGCTACAAAATGGCTTCCATTTATGTATAAGTGGCCTCTACTGAACCTCTGCATGCATTCAATTTCATACAGAGGCATACAAAGCATTGCTTATAGGGGTGAATATCTCCATGGCCAACTAAGTCTGTAAAGAAGTACTACTACATGGAGTCTGTATACCTCCACATGAAGGAGCTATACAGCCATCATAAAATGCTGTACAAATTCTATGCTATGTTTACCATCCCTTCTGGTAGACTGATGACAAGACTAAAAGGTTTTTGTGCGTTCATAGTTCATTGTCTAGACATTGTCTAAATAAAAAAACAAACCACAAATTGAAGATCAGAAGATAACAATGTTTATTTAATTAAAATATGAATGCAATCATGATGTATTACAACCATCAATATAATAATCATATATTTACAAATGTTGTTAAGACAAACAAATGAGCTTTTTATTGATGCAATTACAACAATTTATAAAAAAAAAAATTAAAATAGAAAGTTTTCATTCTAATAGTCATTAAAAAGCAATTTCAACTTTAAGCTAGAAATCAGCGAGAAGTGGGCAGCATTAGGAATCAAACAAATCATTATTTTCTGATAAATGTCATACACATCCCAGATATGGAATTGTATAGCTCAATACTGTAAGTGCCTTCATTTTACAAAATTTTATACAGTACCCTATATTCTAAAAGGGCACCAGCAGCAAAATTAAAGGGGTTGTTCACTTAAAGAAATTCTATTGAAACAGGGCTTGGATGAGCAAATACCAGCAAAAAAAACAATACCTACTTATCTATCTCCTGCTGAAACTGCTCCAAAGCTTCCTGGCGATCTGCTCCTTTTCCCCTTCAGGCTTTCATCCCGAGTAGAGATGGGTGAATTGATTTTAACGGAGTGGAATTCGTTTAGAATTTCAGGAAAACTTCGGGTTCTGAACAAAAGTCGAAGTTTTGGGGGGACTACGGGTTGAATGAAGTGTGGGTTTTGATTGATAAAATGGCTGCAAGCACATGGCGTTACATGGGGCAAAGCACTCTGGAGGAAGAAGGGCATAGCCCCACATGACATGTGCAGAGATGAAGCCAATCAGAGACGGCGGGGGTTCTGTGATGTCACCGCCAATATAAGTCCGGGGCGACGCTGGGAGCTCACACTCCCTCTAACTGTACTGACTAGGGAAGGTGCTGCCGCGGCTGCTTGTACTAGCTCTTACTGAAGAACTGATTTTTATACAGCGACTTTTGTGGGATGTCACAGCTTGTCTCAGAGACTGCTTCTCTTAATGTTCTATTTCTGAATTTTTGGGTATTGGATCTGAAGTCCAGTGTGCGTCCACTGCAGCTGCATATACATTTTAATGCTATTGCTCACAGCACATTGAATATCCAAGGGGGAATTAAGCAGTTTGTTGTATTTTTAAAAATAGAAACAGCGTTTTTATAAAATACAAAAATCCCATTTTTCATTTTTGGGCCGGCTCAATTCTTTTTGGCGAAAATTTTAACTCCGGGGGTTTTAATTTTAAGCGTTTTTTTTTCTCCCTGTGGGGGAACCCCAACCCCTGGGCCGGTGAAAAAAGACGGTTTCTTGGGATTTCACCACAGCGGGAAAAAAAAAAATAGTAAATTCCTAAGGAAAAAGGTTCTCCGCTCCTTTTTTATCAGATAGTAATTTTTTTCCCAAAAAAAAGATTAAAATTCCATTTTGGCCCCGTGCCATTTTGGCCTTTTAATTTTTTTTTTTGAAAAAATTTTTTTCCTGTTAGTTTAATTCACAAGTGGGGGTTAATTACAATTTTTTTCCCTTGTTGTGTAGGTAAAAAAAATACGCCATTTTTTCACGTAAAAAGCTAGTGGGTTTGTGGCTGCCCCCATTTTTTTTGCAGCAATTTAAAACCCCGGGGGGTTTAAATTTTAAAGCTTTTGTTTTTCGGGCTTTTGGTGAAAAAAATAAAAATTTGTCTTTTTCCCCCGCCAAAAAATTAATTTTCCTGTAGTTTAAATTCCCCCCAAGCGAAGGTTAAATTTAAAAATTTTTTTTCTTTTGTTGTGTAGCGTAAAAAAAAAGGCATTTTTTAAACACGCCTAAAAAACCCTTGTGTTTGTGGTCCTCTTTTTCCTTTTGCGAAATTTACCCCCCCCAAAGGGGGTTTTAAATTAAGTGTTGTTTTTTTTTCCTTTTTGGTGACAAAAAAAAAAACCCTTTCTTTTTCACCCCCAAAAAAAAATTACCATTTTCCCTGAAAGCATAATTTAAATTTGCGGGGGTTTAAAATTTTCCCAATTTTTTCCTTGTTGTGTGGGTTTAAAAAATACGCCCTTTTGAAAACACGCTACAAAGCTAGTAGTTTGTGGTTGCTCATTTTTTTTTGCCCCAATTTAATCCGGGGGGTTTTTTTAAAAGGGTTGTTTTTTTGTGTGGTGACCCAAGGGAAACCGTCTTTTTCACCGCCAAAAAAATTTCCCCAAAATTTTTTTCCTGTAAAAAAATTCCCAAAAAGCGAAGGGTTTAAAATTAAATTTTTACTCTAGTTGTGTAGCGTAAAAAAACCCCCATTTTAACACCCCTTAAAAAAGTTAGTATTTTTGTGGCTGCTCTTTTTCTTTGGGGCGAAATTTTTTACATCCAGGGGTTAATTTAAGCTTTTTGTTTTTTTGCTGGGGTTGACCCAAGAAACTGTTTTTTTAAACCCGCCCAAAAAATACAATTTTCCGTACCCTTTAATTCACAAGTAAAGGGTTAAATTCCCCTTTTTTTTTCCTTGTTTTTTGTGGGCGAAAAAACTTAGCAATTGTAACACGCTAAAAAAGCTAGTAGTTTGGGGCCCTGCTCAATTCTTTGCCAAATTTACATCCGGGGGAAAATTTTTAAACCCGTTGTTTTTCTGCTGTGGGTGACCCCAAGGGAAAGTTTTTTAAACCCAAAAAATAAAATTTTTCCCCTGTGGGCTTTAAATTTCACAACCCGAGGGTTTAAAATTTAAAATTTTTTCTTTTTTGTGTAGGGGAAAAAATTTTACGCCATTTAACACGCTACAAAAGTAGTATTTTTGTGGTGCTCAATTGTTTTGCAAAATTTTTAAAAAAAAATTCGGGGGTTAATAAGCTTGTTTTTTCTGCTGTGGTAAACAAAAATAAAACTGTTTTTTTTCACCGCCCAAAAAAAAAATTTTTTTCCCTTTGTAGCTTTTAATTCAAAAAGCAAAGGGTTTAAATTTTACAATTTTTTCTTTTTGGTTGTGTAGGTAAAAAATACGCCTTTTGGTAACACGCTAAAAATTTTATTTTAGTTTGGGGCCCTCCCAAATTTCTTTTGGGGAATTTTTCATCCAGGGGTTAATTAAGCTTTGTTTTTGTGCTGTGGTGACCCCAAAAAAACTGTCTTTTTCCCCGCCAAAAAATACAATTTTCCTGTAGAAAAATTTTCACAAAGTAAAGGGTTTAATTACAATTTTTTCTCTTGTTTGGGGTAGGAAAAAAATTTACGCCATTGTAACAGCTAAAAAAGGCTTAATAGTTTGGGCTGCCCCAATTTTTTTTGCCCCATTTCCATCCAGGGGGGTTAATTAAGCGGGGGTTTTTTTTGCTTTTGGTGAAAAAAATTAAACTGTTTTTTTTCACCGCCAAAAAAAAAATTTTTTTCCTGTAGCAAAATTTTCACAAGAAAAAGGTTAATTAAAATTTTTTTTCTCTTGTTGGGGTAGCGTAAAAAATACGCCATTGAAACCCAGTAAAAAAGTTTAGTAGTTTGTGGCTGATAATTTTTTTTTGCGCAATTTCATCCGGGGGTTTTTAATAAAGGCGTTGTTTTTTGCTGGGGGTGACTCCAAGGAAACTGTCTTTTTACCCCCAAAAAAATAAAATTTTTCCCGGTAGATAATTCACAAGTAAAGGGTTTAAATTTTCCCAATTTTTTTTCTCTTGTTTTTTAGGGGTAAAAAATACGCCATTTGTAACCGCTAAAAAAAGCAAAATATTTTGTGGCTCCCTAAATTGTTTTGCAAAATTTTTCATCCGGGGGTTTAAATTAAGGGTTGTTTTTCTGCTTGTGGTGCCCAAAAATAAACTGTCTTTTTCACGGGGCCAAAAAAAAAATTTTCATGTAGATAATTCCAAGCAAAGGTTAATTAAAATTTTTTTCTCTTTTTTGTTTTAGCGAAAAAAAAATTACCCCAAATTTGTAACACGTTCAAAGCTAGTAGTTTGGGGCTGCTCAATTCTTTTGCGAAATTTTTAATCCGGGGGTTAAATTTAAGCGTTGTTTTTTGCGTGGTGACCCCTAAAAAACTGTCTTTTTCACTGCCATAAAATAAATTTTCCTTTTGAAAAATTCACAAGGAAGGTTAATTACAATTTTTTCTTTGTTGTGAAAGCGAAAAAACAAAACGCCATTGAAAACCCACGCTAAAAAGCTAGTAGTTTGTTTTTTGCTCAATTCTTTTGCGAAAATTTAACCCGGGGGGTTAAATTTAAAGCGTTTTTTTTTCTGCGTGGTGACCCCAAAAAAAAGGGTTTTTTTTAAACGCCAAAAAATAAAATTTTCCCCTTGGTAGCAAAATTCACAAGGGGAGGGTTTTAATTACAATTTTTTTTTTCTTGTTGTGTAGCGTAAAAAATACCCCATTGTAACACGCTACAAAGCTAGTAGTTTGTGGTTTGCCCCAAATTGTTTTGCAAAATTTTTAAAACCGGGGTTTAAAATTAACCCGTTTTTTTTCTGCTGTGGTGACAAAAAAAAAAAATGTCTTTTTCCCCCCCAAAAAAATACAATTTTCCTGTAGCAAAATTCACAAGCGAGGGTTAAAATTGCAATTTTTTCTTTGTTGTTTTGGGTTTAAAAAAAATACCCCAATTGTAATTTTGCTGAAAAAGCAAAGTAGTTTGTGGTCCCAAAAAATTTTTTTTCCCGGCAATTTACTTTCCAGGGGTTTAAATTAAAGGCGTTTTTTTTTCTCCCTGTGAAAACAAAAAAAAAAAACCCCGCTTACCCTTGTTCCTTTTCAGAGGTTTTTTTCCATATTCAATTTACTGGGGAAAAAGTTTTTCAGCGGGGTTTTAAGAGGGGGGCCCGGAGAAAGCCGCGGACCCCAAAGGGGCCCCAATAAAAACTAGTAAACCCAAAGGTTAAGGTTTTTCCAGCTCCTTTGGAAATCAGTTAGTATTTTATTCCTTAAAATATTAAAAGTTTTTTTTGGAAAATTTCCCTTTTGGGTTTTTAACCCTTTTTTGGAATAAAATTTCCCAATCTATCCCAAAGGGAAAGCTGGGGGAACCTTTTATCCTTGGTTTTTCTAGTTTTTTTTTCTGCTGTGGTGACTCTAAAACTTTCTTTTTCACCGGAAAAAAAATTAAAATTTTTCCCCTGTAGTTTTTTTCCCACAAGCGAAGGGTTTTTTTTTCAATTTTTTCTCTTGTTGTGTGCGAAAAAAAATACAAAAATTTAAACCCACGCTACAAGTTTTTTATTTAGATTGTAAATTCTCAATTCTTTTGGGGCCCAATTTATTTCCAGGGGTTTAAATTTTAACCCGTTGTTTTTCGGGTGGGGGTGACAAAAAAAAAAGGTTTTTTTTCACCCCCAAAATAAAAAAAAAAAAAAAAAAATTTTCCTGTGCTTTAATTCAAAAAGGGGGAAGGGTTTAAATTACAATTTTTTTTCTCTTGTTGTGTAGCGTGTAAAAAATTTAACTCCATTTGAAACCCATGCTTCAAACCCTAGAATTTTGGGGGCTGCTCAATTCTTTTGCGAATTTTACTTCCGGGGGTTAATTAAGGGGTTTGTTTTTTCTGCTGTGCAAAAAAAAAAAAAAAACCGCTTCACCCTTGTTCCTTTTCAGAGGCTTTTTCATCAATCATTACTGGGCGTAAGGGTGTTTCAGCGTGGTATATGCGGGACCCCGGGGGAAAAGCCCGGGATCCAAACGGGAAATTACAATCCAGTAAATTTCCAAGGAAAAATGGTTCTCCGGGGCTCCTTTGTATCAGTTAGTTTTTAAAAAAAAAAAAAAGGTTAAAAAAGTCCAAAATTGGCACGTTTGTCAGACAGAGAGGGGGGAAGGCTTTAAACCTTGCGGGTGGCAGAGGCAAAAAATTTCCAGGCCCCGGTGCATTTACAGCAAGGGGAATTCGCGGGAAAGGGGTAACTCGGTGAGGCCACAACTGCCGTTTTCATCTAGGGGGCCGGGTGGGGGTTTTTCCCAAGCAACCCCCAAAAGGGGTTCCCTTGTTTTTGGGTTGACTGGGGTTCCCCCCACTTCCCCCCAAAATTTGACTTTCTGAAAAACCCCCCAGTAAAGAGTCGGGGGGGAAAAGTCAGCAAAACCCTTAGTTGGCAGGGCCCCGGGGGGGTTTAAGCGGCCTCCCCTGTCCTCAACCCGCCCTGTCCCACCCGGTTTCCCCTTCAACCCCGGATTACTATGGGGTCTGGGTTTCCAGTGCCCCCTATAAGCGGGATAAAACAATTTGAGGGGGCAGTCAGCAGCTCCTTGGGGCAGCAAAGGAAAATGGGGCCAAAAACCCTGTTTTTTCCCGAGGCAGAAAAAGTTTTAAGGGTTTGAGTGGCATGGGAGGCCATTTTTTGTGGGGGGTCAGCCTCTGCATCCAAGAGGGGTGATGAGGCCCAGCAGGACGATAAAAAACCCCAAATAGATGATGATGTAGCCGACCGCACTTGGGACCCGGGTGAGGCAAGGGGCTTCTTTCATCTTTCAGGAGAAGAGGGTGCAGTTTGCGCGTCAGGTAGCGGCCCCCACAAGTGGGTCGTGGGGGCCTGTGACCTCCTGCAAGATACCCACCCAGTGTGGGGTTTGGGGCCAAGGGCCACGGGGTAAAAAATCCCCGCTTCGAAAGGTCCAAGAAAGTAGCGGAACAGGGGCTCAGCAAAGGGCAGCGGCGGCCAGTAGTACTCAGTGCAGAGCTTTTGGCCCTTTTAAAACCCGATACTCGGCGGTGTGGCAGTTTTTTGCAAAGACACCGGGGGGAGCTGAATAGGGGTTATGTAGAATCTTTTGGCCCGAAGTAAAGGTGGCCAGGGAGTAAGGGTTGGCCCCAGGGCCCCTGCGTAAAACAATCCCAGGGGGTCACCACCCGGGTGGTGGGGGGAAACGTGGCTAAGTTTTGTGGGGGTTTCCATCTGCCGCCGCAAGAAAAGCAGCACCCAGCAGGCCCAGTGGCACGCATGGCATTGCAGCCAGTCAAGGCTCCACCACCTCTGCAGAAGGGAGCTGTTTCTCTTTGTTTCTCTTTCTCATCTCCCGGTCCAGATGCTCCTGCTCCTCGCTACTCATGGCGCCAGCAGTCGTTCAGCGAGGCGATTGCAAAGAGACAACAGTATGTGTCCAACCATCCTAAGGTGCAGAAGCTGACCGTACTCCTGTCCAAGTTGTTGGTGCTGCAGTCCCTCCCTTTCCAAATGGTGGACTCTGCACCGTTCAGAGAACTAATGGCTTGTGCCGAGCCGAGATGGAGAGTTCCAAGCCGTAATTTCTTTTCCAAAAAGGCAGTACCAGCACTTCATAAATATGAAGAACAGAAGGTGGTCCAGTCCTTGAGCTTATCGGTTTATTCCAAGGTGCACGGCAGCGCGGACATATGGAGCTGTAACTACAGTCAGGGCCAGTACATGTCCTTTACGGCCCACTGGGTGAATGTGCTTCCTGCCCAGGCACACCAACAACTTGGATAGGAGACGGCGCTTTCTCCTCCACGTTGTCAAACTGCGGCTCCTGCGCCAATCTCCGCCTCCTCCTCCTCCACCACCACCACCATCTCAGCCTCCACAAGTACTGCTCCATCATACCACATGTGTAGGGCACAGTGGTGTCACGCAGTTCTACACCTGGCTTGCCTCAGCGAACTAAGTCACACAGGGGGGGAACTGCTCCACGTCATGCAGCAAGAGATCGATGTGTGGCTTTCTCCGTGCCAACTGCAAATCGGAACCATGGTGACGGACAATGGGAGGAACATGGTGTCCGCGCTGCACCGAGGAGGAATAGTCCATGCGCCCTGCATGGCGCACGTGTTCAATCTGGTTGTGAAAAGGTTTCTGAAGTCTTCCACCGATCTTCAGAAGATTCTGAAAATGGCCAGGAAACTGTGCATGCACTTCATCCATTCCTACAAAGCCAGGAACACCCTCCTCGAGTTGCAGCGGCAGAACGGCCTCCCCCAACACACTCTGATATGCGATGTTTCCACCAGTTGGAATTCCAGCCTGCACATAATGGACCGACTGTATGAACAGAGAAAGGCCATTAACGATTTTTTGATGATCCAGGCGGACAGGAGTACTCCCCTGTGTAACTTTGATGTCAGCCACTGGCAGCTCATGCGTGACACCTGCCATTTGTTGAGGCCATTCGAGGAGGCCACGTTATTTGTCAGTTTCCAGGACTACGGGATGAATAACGTCATTCCACTGCTTCATGTCCTGGAACAGATGCTGAAAAATCTGTCTGGGCAGGGGACTGGAGACGTGGCGACTACATCGTCCATTGCTGTATGTCTCTGCTATCAAAAGTCTAACTCCCATCGTCCATTGCTGTATGTTTCTCATTGTGTAGTACTACAACTCCTGCTGTGCACTGCTGTATGTCTCTTTTATGTGTATCTCCAGTGTAGCCATATCTATTATCATAAAGCCATCTCCTATACCCCCATCCCATGCTGTGTCCATGGAGCCTTTGTAATTCCCCCTGTAATCTCGTTTCCTATTCCCCCCCCCCACACACACACACACTCTGCTAATTAGGCAACACGACCCCTCCCACTTTTTGTTCACCTCTGATTGTTCTGTTTGGGATCAAGCTTAGTATATAGTCACTCACTCTGGTGGCCATTGGACACATGTGGCCCTGCTCCAAGTGTGGCCCCAGCTAAGTGTGAATTAATACCAGAATTAAACCAGGATTGAACAAGGATTGCAAGGTAACATCTACACTTTCTCTCCCACTAATAGCCTACTAACCTGTCTAACACTATGCTTTTC
>JAODAL010070511.1:0-15896 GCA_025379985.1 Phyllomedusa bahiana | reverse complement strand
TTTTTCGGGATACTCCCCCACAGGGCATTCTTACCTCTGCTGACTCTCCAAAAAAAGGGGAAAGATCTCTCACATTGTGAAAACTCCCAACACGGCAGACGTTTCTCATTTCCTTCGGGACACCCAACACAAGCGACTCCAAACCACTGCTGACACCCCCAACACAGGAAAAAATTTTCAAAACTCTATACTGGACACACCAAAACGGAAGCAATTTCTAAACTCTCCTGGACACTCCAAACATACAAAAGGGTTCTCAAACTGTGGCATTCCAAAGCAGAGCATCAAATATTCCCCTCTAGCACTCCATAGGCAAAAATCTCTCTTCTCTGTAGACACCCCCCAAACACAGCAACAGTCTTTTATTTTTTGCGGGCATTCATACTCCTTCGGGACACCAAACACAGGGTAGACAGTCACTTATTTTTCCGGACACTCCAAGACAGGGGACATATCCTCACCCCCTCTCTGAATACTTCAAAACGGTTTGGCACATCCCAGCCCAACCACAAAACCACAAAAAATCTTCTTTGAAATTTTGATAAAATATTCGCTCCATTCGGGGTATTTTGCAGACCTTTCAATACAGAGCTATATGGAATCACCACACCTGACCCGAAGAGACAGCAGCATGAATGAAAGCTATTTGCTCTGGAACATTTTGGGAAGACACCCCTTTTAAGTCTTTGAGGGACAGTCAATCTGTAGCATAAAAACACCTAAAAAATACAAGCATTATATGGATATATTGCTTGTGCTCATCTGCAGTAATGATTGACCTTCATGGTTTTGAGGCCTACGGTGTAACTTGAAGTTATTAGGTCGTAATGCAAAAAGTGAAATGGGGCCTTCTATTTACAATGCAGTCTTTTTTTATTCTGGCGGAAGAACTTCTGAGCCCCTAGAGACTGTTTGTCCTGATAGCAACTGCTACCTCTGCACCCCCTTTAGCTATGCACCTGCCCATAAGCATTTGTATTAGTTTCAGGACTTTGTTAGGTTTTTCCAGGCCTGTGATGAATTTTATTTTTCATAGAACATTGAGATGCAAGCTCTGGTGGTCATGCTTGGCATTTTTATCATTCAACCAATAGCAATAATTTAAGCTGCAAATAAATCAAGATAGTAAAAAAGAGAAACTTCTCCACAGTGTTTATTTTTCTATGAAAAGCAGAAGCAATTATCTAGGGAAAAGTCCAGACAACTCATCAGTAGTAGAATGCTGCAAAAAAGATATGCTTTAGAAATCGGGGGCAATGACCCTGGGGACCTTAGTGAGTGGCATGTAATAGTGACAGTTGGCAGCTGTAGTGGTCCTCAAACACGAACTATGTGCCAGTAAATGTAATGCAAATTCAGGTTTACTGTCCTGAGGGAGAAAGTGGAGGAAGGAGGGAGCGAGGAAAAAAAAAGCTCACAGAGAAGAAGAGGGTTCACTTATTTTCTGACTGTAGTGAGAATAAAAAAGCAAAATCTGCACTTCTTTCACCTTTTCACTGACAGCTGCACGTCTTCACTTCTGTGCAATGTGGCATAAGCTGAAAAACTCACATTACATCAATATCTTGTGTATTAATGTAACTGGCCTATGGATACTATCCTAGCAGTTCAGCAGTTAAAATTAATCATTGCTCTACATTTTACAGGACATTTTTGAAGATCATATAGGAAATCTATAATTAGCTATTTCCCATTCAATGAACCCCCTAAGGAGTGAGAAAATTTTGACCTTGAAAGAGTTTTCACTTTGGACATTCCTACTTGTTAAAAAGGTGCTTTGATAAGACATCGATTACAAAGTGTTTGCTGGAGTGAGGTGTGCAGGAGGAGAAAAATGGTGGGTGTTGGTCCCAGGTGCCAGACAGGTTTGTACACCTAGGTAGTGGGTATCAGTGGATGCCAGGTCTACAGGTGTGTAATTGCTGGGAGGTGTAGTGCACCAGTACAAAGGGAACACAGACTCTCAGCTTGGGTTTTTTGCAGAAGGCTTTACTTATAGATTTTCTCAGCAGGTTACACTTTCATCACACTACACTTTGGAAGTAGACAATTTCAGTTGGGTGTTTTAACCCTTCTTTTCTCCACTCCAGTTGCTTTCCTAAATGGTTTCTCAGGCGTTTACTCTCCTTCTCTCTCTGTAACCATTATTTGTGATGCTCCCTTGGGTATCTACTCAAGCCTTCTCTTCATGATTGCTTCTTTTTCTGCCGCTCTCTGTTCCTTCTCCATCTATTAATGCTTGAGCTCTCCTCTCTCTTTTTCTCTCCAATTAGCTTCCAGGTGGATGGTGTGTCTGTGGCCTGTCCACCTCACCCATGGCTTATAGCTGGGTGATACCATATGATGCTTCCTTAAAGTGGATGTCTAACTACAAGGATTGCTGCTTTTTATGTTAAAGATCTTGCAAAAACAAGTCACTTTGCTGTATGTGTCCATTAATAGTATCCCACTTATTCCAAGATATCCCCTCTTGTATGGGTTGCATCAGCTCCTCAGGTCGCTGTAGCTACAGACCTTTGATCTATCCTGATAGGCTGCCAGTACTGGTTGATAGTGATGAGCGATTGTGTCAACAATCGTTATCAATTCGATCTGGACCGCAGTATGACCATTAAACCTGTCTGACTCACAGATTAAAAAGTGCCGGAAAAAGGAGTCTTTGAATCACCATTTTAGTTGAACTGGACATTGACTATGCCTGTTCTATACCGCAGCATGACCCTTAAACCTGTCTGACCCACAGATTAAAAAGTACCAGAAAAAGGAGTCTTTCAATCACCATTTTAGTTGAACTGGACATTGACTATCCCTGTCCTGGGCCACAGCATGACTCTCAAACCTGCATGACCCCCAGATTAAAAAGTGCCAGAAAAACGAGTCTTTGAACCACCATTTTAGTTAGGGTGGAAGGAAAGTGCTGAGTTTTGCTTTCTAACGGGGATCGAGGAGGGTGGCCACCCAGTAACTGTTGCTCATTTTGATGGCCTTAATGTGAGGATTATGTTGCAGGAAATGGAGCATCCAAGCACTCATGTGAGAGAAGGAGCCTTGATTTCCAAAGCCTCTGTGTCGAGGGGCATTAGCAAACTGATCTTCCTCACCTTGCTCCTCTGCCTCAAATCCGTGCCAACCTTTTTCCAAGGCAGGGACATCGGTAATGTCGGTGTCCAGGAATACCTCCTCCTCCTCCACTTCCTCCGCCTTGCGGCGCCGCCTTGCACTAGCCCTGGACCCTGAACCACTGCCTAATGAAGACCGATAAATTTGTGAAACTGTCGAGCCTTCTGTATTCGATGGAGAGAAAGGCTCTGTGTCCGCATCTGTGTCCGTCTCCTCCTCCGTCGCTGTTGGGACCTGCTGTTTCAGAGTGTCCAACGATCGTTCCAGAAATAAGATCACCACAATGCTCATGCTGACAAGGGCATTGTCCGCACTGACCATTTTGGTTGCTTCTTAAAAACTGGCAAGGATGGCGCAGAGCTCTTTCACCTGCCTCCTCTCTCGGTGGCTAAACACCGCGAGGTCCGCACCGCTGCTTGTCAGACCATGTGTCACTTCGTACTGCGTAATGGCATTGCACTGCTGCCACAATCGCTGGAGCATGTGGAGGGTGGAATTCCAGCATGTAGCCACATCAACAACGAGAAGGTTTTCGGGGAGGCCGAGCTGACGCTGCAATGCAGCCAGGCAGGTCAAAGCAGGGTGCGAACAGCGGAAGTGTGAGCTCAAACCTCGAGCCTTCCTCAGCAGGCAGTTCAGACCCGGGTAGCGCTTTAGAAATTTCTGGACGATGAGGTTCATGACTTGTGCCAGGCAAGGAATGGGCTCCAGCCTCCTGATCTTAAGGGCGGCCAGGAGATTTCGACCGTTATCGCACACCACCTTGCCAGGCACAAGGTTCTTGTCACCCAGCCAGTGCTCGGTCTCATTGCCAAGTGCCGTCCACAGCTCCTGACCTGTGTGTTGATGGTCTCCAAGACAGATTAATTTCAACACAGCCTGGTTTCTATGGGCATGTGATTCTACCAGTGGACCTCGGGGGAAAGAACCCTGCACCATCCCTGCAGTTTTGAAGAGCGTGCGCCGAGCCTGAGAGCCACCGCTACCACCAGAGACATCCACCCAGCTCACCCAGTGAGCCGTCACAGAGATATAGCGGCTTTGGCCGTGCTTACTAGTCCATGTATCGGTGGTCAGATGAGCATTGCCGGATACAGATGCAGACACCGTGCTTGAGATTTTAGATGACACGTGGCTGGCCAGCGCAGGGACGGCTTTTCTGGAAAAGAAATGCCTGCTCGGCATCTGGTATTGGGGGCAGGCAAGGGCCATGACGTGGCGGAACCCATCTGTGTCCACGAGACAGAAAGGCAACATTTCCAAGGCCAAAAGCCTGGCAATACCGACATTCAGGCTTTTGGCTTTGGGATGGTTTGGGTTAAAGTGTTTTTTCTGCTCCCAAACCTGGTAGACAGAAGGCTGGCTGCTAGACAGGCTGCTGAACTGCATGCAGGTCAAACTGGTGGAAGGAAAAGGGGTAGGATGGGTCTCTGGTGGTGCTGGTGGTACTTGGGCGACGGTGGAGGCTGAAGCGAAGGCTGATCCTTGCTCATGACTCTGAGAGCCATGGGCAGTTGAGGAACGCTTGGTGGTGGCGGAGGAGGAGGAGGCGGAGACAGAGGGTGTGACAGTGTTTGGAAGCCCGGGATCGGTGTGGCCTTTTTTTGCCAAGTGTTCCCTCCATTTCAACTCGTGCATTCGCTGCATGTGACTAGACATGTTGGTGGTGGTTAAACACTCTACTGATTCGTTTACGGCAAAGGCAGCATATGACATCACTGGGTGAATCAGAGGCTTGCTCGAAAAAGGCCCAGGTGTGAGAGGTCCTGGACCTTTTCAACGGCGATAAGCGAGGAGCTGTGTTTCCGCTGATCGTGGCTAGTGGAATAATCTTTTTAGGCGGGACCCATACTGACATTACCCGATCGTCTTCCTTCTCGTCCAGTGATGAAGTGCTCACAAGCAAATTCTGCTGAAAAGACCACGTTGGATCTGCAATGTCGTCATCATCATCATCATAATCAACACAGGTGACTTCCTCGTCCTGACATTCTGCATCCTGGAGCTGCAGGCTACAAACAACATGCACTGCAAGGCGTTGCCGACCGCCCGGGATTTTTGACGATTGACCGGCTTCCTTCTCCTCCTCTGATGACATCAGAGATTGGGCGTCAGAGCAGACAAAATCATCCTCTTTGGCCTATTGATCTTCTGAAATGCCTTCTGAGCCTAACCGCATTTTGTCATCAAAGAGGTCTTCAGAAAATGGATTATCCACAGTGGTGGGTACACGAGTTGACATTTGGGCTGCCTTCGCTTCATGTTGGACGGATGCGGACGATAATGAAGACGACATTTGTGGCTGTGACTGGGAGGATGAGGAGGTAAGACTGCTGGATGCAGGTTGCATTAACCACTGAAGAACAGATTGGCGACGCTGTTCGTTTCTGAGATTCACAGGGCACCGACCCAGCGATAGGCCTGACGGTCCTGCAACCGAAGATCCGCTGGCATGCATGTTATCGCCAGCACTGGAAGGAGCACCTTCTCTCGTACCTCTACCTCCATGTCCTACACCCCTCTTTGCTCGCTTACCACCTGAATTTCACTCCATGTTCAGAAAGATATAAATTTAAAGATATGGAAGAGTTTTTGACAGTCTCTTATTGAAAGACGGCAAATCACAGCTATTCTTAAATCCCTCTAATTTCCAACAGCCAACTAGGATTAGAAACAGAATTGTTTCTATCGAATACCTGTGAAATGCGGTCTGGTGGAAGAAGCGTAAGTAGAGATGGGTGAATTGATTCTAACGAAGTGGAATTCGTTTAGAATTTCAGGAAAACTTCGGTTCTGAACGAAGTCGAAGTTTGGGGTACTTCTCGTTGAACGAAGTGTGCTAATTGATTGATAAAATGGGCTATCACATGGCGACATGGGGCAAAAACTCTGGGACATGATCAGAGATGAAGCCAACAGAGACCGGCGGATTTTCTGTGATGTCCACCACGCACTTATAAGTCTAGGCGGACGCTGGGATCTCATACCGCTCTCCACTTGTTGGCTGATTATAGAAGGTGCTGCCGGATGCGGGGGCTTGCTAATGATATCCACTTACTAAAGAACTCATTTTAGTGTATACAGCGATTATTTGGGGGGTGTCGACAGCTTGGTCTCAGAGGACTGCTTCTCTTACGTCGAGCATTCATATCTTTGTGGGGTATTGGCACTGAAGTCCAGTGTGCGTCCAATGCAGCTGCATAAACATTTAATGCTTATCAGCTCACAGCACATTGAAATAACCAAGGATTATCTCAGCCTGTTCCTGTTGTATTAAATTTTAAATAAACAGCGTTATTACAATCCAATACCACTTCGATTTTTGGGTGCTCAAAAAAATTTTTTCTGTTGGTGCAATTTACATCCAGGGGTTAATTAAACGTTGTTCTACAACCCCTAAAACAAAAAAAAAAAAAACCTTGGGGGGGTTGTGGTGACTGAAAATAAACCATCTTTTTTTCACCGGTCCAAAAAAGACATTTTTCCTGTAGCATATTCATAACCGAAGGTTAATTACAAGTTGTCTCTCTTGCTTTTGTTACCCGTAAAATACATGCCATTGTAAACACGCTACAAAGCTGGTAGTTTTTAGGTTGCTCAATTCTTTGGCGCAATTTACATATCCAGTGGTTTAATTAAAGCGTGTACGCTGTTGTGGTGACTAAAAGAACCCGTCTTTTTCACCGCCAAAAAAGACATTTTTCCTTTAGCAATTCATAACCGTAGTTTAATATACAATTTTTTCTCTTGCTTGTACCGTAAAATACACGCCATTGTCAAACGCTACAAAGCTGGTTAGTTTCTTGGTTGCTCAATCTTTGGCGCAATTTTATATCCAGGGTATAAGTGTTGTTCTGCTGTTGTGGTGACTAAAAGAAACCATCTTTTTCACCGCCAAAAAAAGACAATTTTCTGCAGCATAATTCATAATCCGAAGGATTAAATTACAATTTTTCTCATTGTTGTGTACCTAAAATACACCGGCCATTGAACACGCTACAAAGCTGGTTTGTTTTTGGTTGCTCAAAAGTGCTTTTACGCAATTTACATCCCAGGGTTAATTAAGCTTGTTCTGCTGTTTGTGACACTAAAAGAAACCTTCTGTTTTTCACCGCCAAAGAAGCAATTTTGCCTGTAGCATAATTTCATATCCCGAAGGTAATTAATCCTGTTTGTGCTTTTTACAATCAGGTATAATACACAGTGTTTTTAAAACGACACAATGGAAAGTAAATTTTCTTCCTGCCTTGTTGTGTGAGCCAATTTATAACCCAAGGTTACCCAAGCTTGTTACTGGGTTCATTTTGAGTCAAAAACAGTGTGTTTTATCATCTACATAATATCTTCATCAAATATCTCAGTATTTTCGTGTACATTTTAGAACAAACAGTATGTCAGACAGAGAGGTGGCAGCTCTTCGCCTGCGAGTGGCAGTGGCACGAAACATTCCAGGGAACAGGGCCCAGGTCGCAGCGACAGCAGGGGAATCGCATCAGGGTTCACTCGATGAGGGCCAGAACTGCCGGTGTCATCAAGCGGCCGTGTGTAGTTCAGCCAAACGCCAATGGTTCTTGATTTTGTTGACTAGGTCATCCACTTCCTCCCGAGAAGAACATTTGACAACCCCGATCCAAGAGTCGGTTTGAACGTCAGAACACCACCCTTAGTTGGCGTGGCCGCCCCGGGAGCGGGTCAGGAGCGGCCCTGCCCCTGTCCTGGCTACACGCCTGACTGTCCGTCCATCCGGTCCTCAGCCAAGATCTACTATGTGGTCTGGCTCAGCGCCACTATATAGAGAGGATGAAAATTTGAGGAGGGCAGGTCAGCAGCTACTTGCAGCTGAATAAATGGGGCCAATTCGCTCTGCTTCTTTCTTGCATGAGGCGGCAAAGTATTAGATGTGGAGAGTGCATGGGGGGTTCATGTGTAGTGGTCAGCCCTCTGCATTAACATACCGGTGATGGGACAAGCATCGACGATGAAACCGAATATAAGATGATGGTAGCCGACCGCACTTTGGGAGCCGTGGTGAGGCAAGGGCTATCATCAATCGCAGGAGAAGATGGCGTTCAGTTGCGTGTCCACGCAAGCGGTGGCATGCCAGCAAGTGGGGTTTTGGTGGCCGTTAGGTCCGGCAGGGTATCAGCATTGTGAGGCCAGGAGCCAAGCAGCCAGGTGGTAGAAAACCCTCTCTTCGCAGGTCCAAGAAAGTAGTTGCACAGGGGCTCCAGCTGAGGCAGCTGCTGATCGTAATCACTCAGTGCGGATCTTGGCGGTAAAACTCACTGAGACTCGGCGTTGTGGCAGTTCCTTGCTAAGACACCAGGAGGACCAAATAAGGGTATATGTATAAACGCGAGGAGCAGAAAGGTGAGAGTTTGGCCAGGAAGCTAACGTTGGCACCACGGCCTCCTGGGGCGTCAACAACATGCAGGCGTCACTCATCCGTGGCCTGTGTGAGAAACTGGCTCAGAAGTGGTTGGTCCATCCTGTCCGAGCCGCAGCAGCAGCAGCAGCGCCAGTGGCACGCTTGCCATTTGCAAGCCAGTCAGTCTCCATCCACCCCCCCATTTTTTTCTGCAGAGGGAGCTGTTTCTCTTTGACATCATCGCGTCCCGGTCCGAGATGCTCCTGATCCTCGCTACTCATGGCCGCCAGCAGGTCGTATCAGAGGCGATGAGCGATTGCCAAAGAGAACAACAGTATGCCGTCCAACCATCCTAAGGTTCGAGCAGCTGACCTGCCCTGTCCAAGTTGTTGGTACTCGCAGTACCGTCCCTTTCCAAATGGGGACTCTGCCCATTTCAGAAACTAATGGCTGTGCCGAGCGAGATGTGGAGAAGTTCCAAAGCCGTTAAAAAAATTTTATTTTCCAAAAAGGCAGTAAAACACTTCATAAATATGTAGAACAGAAGGTTTGTCATCCTTGAGCTTATCGGTCTTTGTTTCGAAGGTGCAAACGGACAGCGCGGGACGTCTGGAGCTGTCACTACGGTCAAATGTCCATATATGTCCTTTATGGCCCATTGGGTGAATGTTCTTTATTCCCTGCCCAGGCACACAAACAATTGGACAGGATATGCTGCTTCTCTCACGTTGTCCAAAAACTAGCGGCTCCTGCGCCAATGTCCGCCTCTCCTCCTCCACCACCACCACCATCTCAGGCCTCCACAAGTACTCTCCCATCATACCCACAATGTGTAGAGCACAGCGGTGCAACGCAGTTCCCCCCCCCCCCCTACACCTGCTAGCCTCAGCGAACAATAGTCACCATAGGGGAGAACTGCTTCCGCCATCACAGCAAGAATATCGAGTGGTGTCATTCTCTCGTGCGCAACTGCAAATCGTAACATTGTTGACGAAATGGGAGGAAACATGGTGATCCGTGTTTGCAACGAGAAGGGATGGTCCATGCGCCCTGCAATTGGTCTGCACAGCGTTTTCAATCTGGTTGTGAAAATTTACCTAATCTTCCACCGATCTTCAGAAAGATGTCTGAAAATGGCCAGAAACTGTGCATGCACTTCATCCATTCCTACAAAGCCAGAATCATCCCTCCTCGAGTTGCAGGCGTGCAGAACAGCCTCCCCACCATACAGAACTCAGATATGCGATGTTTCCAACCGTTGGAATTCCAGCCAGCACATGTTGGACGATTGTATGAACGAGAAAGGCCATTAACGATTTTTGATTATCCTGGCGGGACAGGAGTACTCCCCTGTGTAACTTTGAAGTCAGCCAGTGGCAGCTCATGTGGACACCTTCCATTAGTTGAGGCTATTTGAGGGAAAAAAAGGCCGACGATATTATGATCAGTCGCCAGGACTACGTTGATGAAAACGTCATTCCAAACTGCTTCATGTCCTGGAACAGATGCTGAAAATTCTTGTCTGGACATGGGACTGGAGGCGCGTGGCGCGACAACACTCGCGGCCACATGAGTCCGCTGGGGTACTGGAAATGGGATGAGGAGGAGAGGATGAAGACATTGGAGCAGAAAGCATTGGTCCTGGTGAAAATGAGTGGATTTTCTACCCAGGAGACAAGATGAGAAGGAGCAGGAGCAGCTGAGGAGGTATTGGAATGAGAAGACGAGGCAGATGGAACCCCCAAGCACCGTGCAGTATACAGTGGAAGATGGAGGCAGGGAGCCCCTCGTAGTCACTTGTGCAGATGGCCCGCAGCAATGCTTATTTTCCTGGCTATGACAGCCGCTACAAAAACATTAAAAAGTTCCCCCCCCCCCCACCAAAAACCATTCCGGCAGAGGGGATGACTTTCACTCTCTAACCCTATTGGTCCCACGCCTACTGGTCCAAAAATGTGAGCCTTATTTTTCCAGCTGCTGAGAGGGATGACAAAACTGCAAATACTATAAGGAAATCCTCCATATACAGTTGGACGCTGTCCTCTGTTCGGGTATCAGTCCCTCCTCTGACAGGTCTGACCGGAGGGTCTTCTTTCAGACGCTCACGTATTACTTGGTGCCGCTGCTGCTGGGTGAATGGTGTGGGGGGGGGGGGGGGTAGAAGAGAGAAGACGTACCAGCTCATCAGCAGCAACCTAAGCAAAGGTCCTGGAGGTCAACAGATAACAGTTTTTCCTTCACCTCGCCTAGTGAGGAGGGCAGTTCCGCCATCAGCAGCAGGACTGGAGCAGTCCCTGAACCACAGCTGGGGCCTACATGGACACACTCGCTCTGCCACCCCAGTTAGAAGATCCGCCTGGACTACCTGGGCAGCCAAACTGATGTGTGGCCGCAACTTGACTATGCCGAGTTTGCAGGGGAAGCTGTCCTGCCCGCCGTAGTGTGGGTAATCAGAGCAAGTGTTTCAGTGCGGCGGGGGGGGGCCATCGGTACCCCAAGGAGTACCCTCCCGCTTTCCACAGGAAAAGTGAGAACGACTGACCTTTGTCAAGATGAACAGGTGGAATCGTAGATTATCCACACACCAATGCCTTAGGCGTCGGACTACATCCAAACCATGACGCCTTCACCCAAACTGTGAGAAATTATCTGGGTTCAAACTACCGGCCTCAGCCACTATTCTGATGCCCCTGTGCCCCAAACCCGCCTGATGCCACACATCTGCTGACAGATTCCTCCATCTGCCACAAGCCATCTTTACCAAGGACTGGTATTGTGGCCACGACCTCCACACTCTGTCCAATTGTGCCACTCTATGACCTCATGCTTCTGCTGCTGTTGCACGGTACTGTGACATCCACACTAGTGTCATTGTGGCCACTCTCTGACCTCCATGCCTGCAGCTGCTGTTGTTGCTGCTGCGGTCACCTCCACCTGTGTCCATTGTTGCCACTCTCAGACCTCATTCTGTGCTCCTGCACAGCCGTCACCCTCCATTCTCTGTCCATTGTAGCCACTCTGTGGCCTACTCCCTGTTTTGCCACCACCAGAATGCAATGTGACACTGCCTGACCTCATGCTGCTATGCTAACCACCTTGATTCCACCACTGTGTCAATTGTGCCACTCTGTGGCCGTACTTCCTGTTTTTGCCACCGTCCGGAAGTCATTGTGCCACTCTCTGACCTCATGCTTTCTGCTGCTGAGCTGGCCGTGCCCTCAAAATCCACAACTGTGTCATTGGCCACTCTGTGGCCACTCCTGTTATTGCCACCCCTTCCAGAATTTGCATTGTGCCACTCTCTGATCCCTCCCCACTGCTTCTCCGTGACTCCACACTGTGACCATTGTGTCCATTCTGTGGCCTACATCCTGTTTGCCCACCTCCGGAATGTCATTGTGCCACTCTCTGACCCATGCTGCTGCTGCCGTGCCTCCACGCTGTGTCAAATTGCCACTCTGAGTGGCCAACCCAGTTTTGTGCCAACCTCCAGAATGTCCTTGTGCCACTGTCTGACCTCATGCTGCTGCTGCTGGAGTGCCCACCACACAGTGTCATAGTGCCACTCCTGTGGCCTACTCAATTTTTGGCCACCGTCGGAGAATTTGTCCATTGTTGCCCACTCTCTGACCTCCATGCTGCTGCTGCGGGCCGTGACCTCCACTCTCTGTCCTTGTGCCACTTCTGTGGCCTACTCCATCCAGTTTTTGCCACCCTCCAGAATGTACATTGTGCCACTGCCTGGGAACGCTCATGCTGCTGCTGTCGTGACCCCACACCTGTGTCATTGTGTGCCACCTGTGGCCTACTTCCAGTTTTTTGCCACCTCTCAAGAATGTCATTGTGCACTGTCTGACCTCATACTGGCATGCTGCCTGCCGAGACCTCCACACTGTGTCATTGGTTGCCACTCTGTTAGCCTACTCCAGTTTTTTGTGCCACAGCCCACCCCCACACAAGAATGTCATAGGTGCCACTGTCTGAGCTGACCTCGAGCTGCTGCTGCCGTGCCTCCACAACTGTGTCATATTGCCACTCTGTGGCTTACTCCCTCCTGTTTGTTTTGCCACCGTCAAGAATGTCAATGTGCCCTGTCCCTGACCACATACAGCTGCTGGCCGTGACCTCCACAACTGTGTCATAGTAGCCACTCTGTGGCCTACTCCAGATTTTTGCCGACAGCCAGAAAGTCATGTGTGCCACTGTCTGACCTCATGCTTCTGCTGCCGTGACCCTCCACACTGAGTCATTGTGCCACTCTGGGCCTATTCCTGTTTTTGTTTTTGCCACCTCCAGAATGTCATTGTTTCCACTTCTGACGCTCATGCTGCTGGAGGGCTGTGCTGTTGCCGAGTGCCCTCCACACCACTGATCATTGTTGCCACTCTCTGACTTCATGCGTTCTCCTGGCCCCGTCACCTCCACTCTCTTCCATTGTGCCACTCTTTGGCCTACTCCTGGTTTTTTTGTCACCTCCCAGAAATCATTGTGCCACTGCCCAACCATGCTGCTGCGGGGCTGCTGCCGTGCCCTCCACACTGTGTCATGTGTCCACTCTGTGGCCTCTCCAGATTTTGCCACCTCCAGTATGTCATTGTGCCACTGTCTGACCTCATGCTGCTGCTGTGCCCTCCACACTGTGTCTTTGTGCCACTCTGTGGCCTACTCCAGTTTTTGCCACCTCCAGAATGTCATTGTGCCACTGTCTGACTTTATGCTGCTGCTGCGGCTGCTGTCGTGCCCTCCACACTGTGTCATAGGTGGCCTATTCCTGTTTTTGCCACCTCCAGAATGTCATTGTGCACTCCTCCTGACCATGCTGCTGGGGCTGCTGCCCGTCACCTCCACACTCTTCACTTATTGTGCCACCCTGAGCTCTCAGCTTGTTTTTTTCCAGCTTTCGCTCCATGAGCTTTATCAGGCTACATTCCAGCTTGATTTTTTTTGGTCAGTTTTGCCCTCTTAGTGCCATAGAAATTTAATGTGTAAGTGATTTCTAAAGAGCGGCGGCAGTCATGTGCGTGTCATACTAAAACAAACAATAACAACAACTTGTATGAAGACCAAACCAATCTCCCTCCATCGGAAAATTCGGTGAAGTCACCGAATCGAATTTTTGAGAAATTCGCCCATCTCTAACCGTAAGACAAAATCAACAGTGTTCTTCCTTCAGTCCCAGGGATTAAAAACTGCCCAGTAGCACTAGTAATTGATAGTTTTCAACAAACTATCATACAAGTGTGCTATCTGCCCCAAACTGAGATTCACCGAGCGCAATAAAACTTTTCAGAAGTTACACGGATGAGAAATTGCGTTTTTTGCAGCAATGATAAACGAGAACAGTTACTAGAAAATTTTACTATCAAAACTGCCGTACAACGTGGCTATTTGAAAAAAGCCGGGGCCGCACCACGTGCAATACTGCTATTTAAAAGTTATACGGATAACAAATGGTGGTTTTTTGCACCAATGAAATACACCAACAGTAACTACAAAATTTCTGTATCCAAACTTAAATACAAGGTCGCTCTTTGAACAAAACTGGGGCGCACCAAAGTTCAAATACAGCTATTTAAAAGTTATACGGATAACAAAAGGTCATTTTTGCACCAATTAAATACACCAACAGTTACTAGAAAATTTCTGTATTCAAATTTAAGTACATTTAAGGTGGCTCTTTGAACAAAACTGGGGCGCACCAAAGTGCAGTGCAGCTATTTAAAAGTTATACGGATAACAAAAGGTGGTTTTTGCACCAATTGAATACACAAACAGTTACTAGAAAGTTTCTGTATCCAAATTTAAGTACAAGGTGGCTCTTTGAACAAAACTGGGGCGCACCAAAGTGCAATACAGCTATTTAAAAGTTATACAGATAACAAAGGGTGGTTTTTGTACCAATTAAATACACCAACAGTTACTACAAAATCTTTGTATCCAAATTTAAGTACAAGGTGGCTATTTGAAAAAAACTGGGGCGCAGCAAAGTACAATACAGCTATTTAAAAGTTATACGGATAACAAAAGGTGGTTTTTGCACCAATGAAATACACCAATATTTACTAGAAAATTTCTGTATTCAAATTTGAGTACAAGGTGGCTATTTGAAAAAAACTGGGCCGCACAAAATAAAAGGTACAATTTCACCTCAGGTGCGAGGTGTGCTGGCCAAAAAGTGGTAAAAAAAAAGCCATTTCAATGCAGGTTCAAAGCAGTGTCTGGGCTGCAAAATATACACCCTCCTTTCCAAATCCTGTCTGTCTGTCCGTACTACCCCTCACCCCCACGGCTGGACAGCGCTAGATGCTTCTTTAAAATTCTAACTAAATAAGAACTGAATTTCTCTGATCTACCTATATTCTAATGTTCACAGCTAAAAGCATAGTTGTCTGTATGAATAAATAGAAGAACTGTGTCTCTGAGCTGAGCTGTATTGAGAGACACGCAGCACATGTCTTGCTCTAATGTTAGACACTTAAAGACCGATGCTGAACAGGAAACGCTGTTCTATGCAAAACTAGGTCATGTGATTTTTCCAGCCAATGACAACCATACATATCACAGTCATGATGTTGAACACACAGCACACCCCGCTCTATGCTCAATGCAGATTTTCTTGCCACCAAAATGACAGGAAGCGCTGAAAAAGGAGCAATAGTAATAGATTATCTGTCAGATTGTCACCTAAAATATCGCGTGATTGGAAATTTCCGATCAGCCTAAAAATCATGCCAATTTAAACTTTGTAAGTTATAATCATTCATTCCTAATTATTATTTCTTGGTCTGGTGCATTTTGTATTTTTTGATCACTTGATCTGTTATATGTATACTTATTATGCGTCTTTCCATTTTTACTGCCTGTTAATTCTGGGTGAGGGAAATGTCACCAATATTTGTAGTGGGGGGGTATTTGTGTTTTAAATGCTTTTAAGGTTGTTTCAGTTGTGATAGCTGAATTCTTTGCATTTAAATGTACTTTTGGAATAAAATTCTTTATATGGTAACGATTTGAGAGTCATTATACTTCATATTGGTACAAGTTGTTGGTGTGCCTGGGCAGGAAGCACATTCACCCAATGGGCCATAAAGGACATGTACTGGCCCTGACCGTAGTTACAGCTCCAGACGTCCGCGCTGCCGTGCACCTTGGAACAAACCGATAAGCTCAAGGACTGGCCCACCTTCTGTTCTACATATTTGTGAAGGGCTGGTACTGCCTTTTTGGAAAAGAAATTACGGCTTGGAACTCTCCACCTTGACTCGGCACAGGCCATTAGTTCTCTGAATGATGCAGAGTCCACCATTTGGAAAGGGAGGGACTGCAGTACCAACAACTTGGACAGGAGCACGGTCAGCTTCTGCACCTTAGGATGGTTGGTGCATACTGTTGTCTCTTTGAATCGTCT
>JAODAL010070510.1:0-15897 GCA_025379985.1 Phyllomedusa bahiana | reverse complement strand
GGTCAGGCTGTGGTAAAGACGGGGATGTGAATGGTCTGTGACTTTTTTTCTGTGACTTTTATAACCTAAGTGTGTTGCCTAAGATGTAGCACGTACCCCTTTTGACTGTTGTGGATGTTTAATTTCAGCTTCCCCAGCCTTGTTTGGGTGTAATAATGAAGGTGTTGTTGCTCTCCCATAGACTTTAATGGTCATCGCTCATAATCGATGCTCACTATCGAAAAACCTTATCGATAGCGGCCGACTATCGACTATCGATCGATCTCGATAGCCAACGCAATCGCTCAACACTATTCATGACCTGTTTCTTTCTCACTCCCTCAACCTCCTAGCGCTCACAGAAACATGGCTCCAGCACCTGACACCCCGCTTTCCCTTCCCCGCTCTCACCTATGGTGGGCTACACTTCACCCACACCCCCAGACCTGAGAACAGGCGGGTGGAGGAGTTGGCATCCCTTCTCTCTCCCACTTGCACTTACCAGGTCCTTCCTCCTGTAGCCTCCCTCACTTTCCCTTCCTTTGAGGTCCACACCCTCAGACTCCTCCGGCCATTTTCTCTCAGAGTTGCGGTTGTGTACAGACCCCCTGGCTCTCCCCGCCAGTTTCTAGATCATTTTGCCGCCTGGCTTCCTTATTTCCTCTCCACTGAAATACACACTCTCATCATGGGTGATTTCAACATCCCCATTGATGCCCCCAATGTTCCTTCGGCCTCTCAGTTTCTTCACTGACCTCTTCTCTTGGCCTCTCGCAGTTTTACAGACTCTCCCACCCACAAGGATGGGAACTCACTTGATCTGGTCTTTGTCGTCTCTCATTAATTTCTAACCTCACTATTTCCTTATGCTCTCCTGATCATAACCTCATCTCTTTTAAACTATCAATATTTCGCAGCCCTCTCTGGACACACCTGCCCGTCATCCATTCAGAAATACCCGCTCCTTTAAAACACCCCGGAACTCACAGACACCATACAGCCCTCACTTGCCCCCAATCTCCTCCTCTTCTGCCCTGACCTGGCTGTTAAATGTTACAATGAAACGCTCTCATCCACCCTAGAACATTTTGGCACCACTCACACACCGCACCACCAGAGTCAGACTCCCGCAGCCGTGGCACACGCCTCAGACTAGCCATCTGCAGCGCTGTTCCTGGTGTGCGGAGTGTCTGTGGAGAAAGTCAAAGCTACCTGCAGACTTTCTCCACTATAAATTCATGCTCAGGATTACCACACTGCCCTTCACTGTGCCAAAAAAAATATTTCACCTCCCTCATCTCCACATTACACAACAACCAAAATGCCTGTTCGACACCTTCCACTCCCTCCTCAGGCCCAAGCTCAGGCCCCGTCACTGACCTCTGTGCTGAAACCTGGCCACTCACTTCAAACCAAAATTGACAGTATCCGGCATAAAAAACTCAATCTAAACAAGCAGAACCCATCCTGTCCCTGCCCGCACGTCCTCTAGTCTGCTCTCAGCCCTTGACCCAACGACAGAAGAAGAAGTATCCAGGCTTCTCCTGTCAGTTCGTCCCACCACCTGCTCTAGTGACCCCATCCTCTCCCACCTTGTCCAGTCTATTTCTCCAGCTATCCTCTCCACCTTACTGCAATCTTCAACCTCTCTCTCTCCACTGGGGTCTTCCCCTCCTCTTTAAGCAGGGGTACTATCACCCCTTTACTAAAAAAGCCCTCTCTGGACCCATCCTGCGCTGCTAATTACCGACCAGTATCTAATCTGCCCTTCATCTCTAAACTCCTGGAACGTTTGGTCTACTCTCGCCTAATCCGCTATCTCTCCGCTAACTCGCTTCTCGATCCACTACAATCAGGTTTCCGCACCCTACACTCCACAGAAACTGCTCTAGTTAAAGTCTCTAATGATCTCCACACTGCTAAATCTCAGGGTAAATACTCGTTGTTGATCTCTCTGCAGCATTTGACACTGTTGATCACCATCTTCTCCTCAGCATACTCAGCTCCATCGGCGATCGCTTGGTTCTAATATTACCTTTCTAATCACTCCTGTAGTGTCTCATTTGCAGGTTATACTTCTTCTCCTCTCCCTCTTGCTGTTGGGGTCCCTCAGGGATCGGTTCTAGGTCCTCTCCTCTTCTCAATCTATACAGCCCCCATTGGCCAAACCATCAGTAGATTTGGCTTCCAGTACCATCTCTATGCTGCTGACACCCAATTATACACCTCTTCCCAAAACCACACTCCTGCCCTGCTACAAAACACCAGTGACTGTCTGTCCGCTGTCTCTGACATCCTGTCCTCTCTCTATCTCCAACTAAACCTCACTAAAACTGAACTTCTTGTTTTTCCCACATCTACTAACCAACCCCCATCTGCTATTTCTCTCTCAGTGTGTGGCACCACCATAACACCTAGGCAGCAGGCCCAGTGTCTTGGGGTTATTCTAGACTCTGATCTGTCTTTCACCCCTTATATCCAATCCCTTGCCCGCACCTGTCACCTGCACCTCAAGAACATCTCCAGAATCCGTCCTTTTCTCACTATCGAAACAACTCAAACCCTCATTGTTGCTCTTATTCATTCTCGTCTTGATTACTGTAACTCCCTGCTTATTGGTCTCCCACTCTGCAAACTCTCCCCTCTCCAATCTGTCCTGAATGCAGCAGCCAGGCTAGTCTTTCTCTCCAGCTGCTATACTAATGCCTCTACCCTGTTTCAATCACTGCACTGGTTGCCCATTCATTACAGAACACAGCATAAACTAATTACTCTCACCCATAAAGCTCTCCACAGCGCTGCACCCCCCTACATCTCCTCCCTCATCTCTGTCTACCACCCTGCCCGCTCTCTCCGCTCAACTGCGGACATCAAACTACAGACCACAATCATCCGAACCTCCCATGCCCGTCTTCAAGATTTTGCACGTGCTGCACCCGTTCTCTGGAACATGCTACCACGTACCATCAGGCACAATCCTAGCCTTCGCAGTTTTAAGAGTGTCCTGAAAATACATCTTCTTAGGCAGGCCTACCAAAACCACTAACTGAAAACCCACACCATCTATAACACACATTTCTGTCACTCCCTACACTAGGGCACTCACAGGCACTTATCTGTATATAGATGTACAGTCAAGGTGGCAGGTTCACCCAATTTTTATGTAAACCACCCACTATTTATGTCACATGGCTGAACCATTGTAAAGTTAGCACTTCTCCTCCGTTGTCTCCCCCAGACACCCTCATAAATTGTAAGCTCTCGCAAGCAGGGCCCTCACACCTTGTGTCTTATCTGTAAGTAGCTTTCACTGTGTAATGTATGTCTTTTGTTTGTGCTTATACCCTCTACATTGTAAAGTGCTGCGGAATTTGTTGGCGCTATATAAATAAAGATTATTATTATTATTACCAAAACCCATGCTTTCAAGGGGGGACCCCGCATAGAACATTTACCGAATGGCACCGGAGGGGGCTGCTACAAATTCGCAGCTTTATCAACATAAACACTAGGGAACCCTTTACATTCCCGGAACTACAACAAAAATATCCGAATCTAGAAATTCCCTTGTTCAATCATCTACAATTAGTGAGTTATGTGCATAAAGTGACTGCAGGATGGTCAGAAAAATACTGGAATTTGGACTTCGACCGGGTCCTTATTACACCCCCATCCAGAAAAGCACATCTTTCCAGAATATACTGCTATCTATTAGAAGACATCAGTTATGAAAATACCACCTTAAGTTTGGCCAGATGGGACTTAAGGGACGTATCGCTGATGCCTGAGGTGGTGCTGGGGGCTCTAGGGGACACGCATCAGTTTCTTCCTTCTGCCAAGTATATAGAAGTGTATCTCAAAATAGCACATAACATCTTACACCTATTAAAGGACACAAGATGGGGAAATACCTGACTGACAAATGTTTTAAATGCGCCTCACCTGGAGCCGACCTGTACCACTGTCTGTGGGAATGCCGAGTGATCAGGAAATTCTGGAACAGGATTGCTGAATATATTAAACAACACATTCTCTCTTCCTTTGTAGAGAACGCAGCGTGGGCCCTATTTGGTCATTTAGATAGGACAAACCAATACCACAATCAGGGAATGAACCGACTACTTCACATTCTAGCAGCTGCAGCACGCAAAGCCATACTGCAAGTTTGGCTTCAGCCAACTGGTCCTTCGGCTGAGCTATTACATGAGAAACTTTAATTCTTGTTCCAAATGGACTGGATAGAAGCAGCGCAGCACAAGGAGCTCAGAGTTAAAAAAAACTCTTCCATCTCTGGGAGAAATACATTGAGACCCTCTCCTCAGATATGAGGGATAAATTGATCTCGTGCTTTGGGACCACATCATGGTATATGGCCAGAGAGATGGTGAGTCACACTCCAATAATACACTAATCCGTCACAGGATATGATAGGGACCGAATTGCTACTCTCGAATTTTTCAAATTACCTTTAGATCTGATAACTTCACACTTAAATAACTGTTGAGCCGTCTGATGTCTGGAACAGAGGATCTCCTACAGTGACTCATTGTCAAAAGGGTCATAATGAGATATCCGGGAAGGAAATCCTGACGCATAAAGATACTATCGCATAAGGAGAGGGGTACGGTCAGAGGGGGGGGGGGGTACCTACGGCACGGGTACCGGAGAGCCGAATTGTCCATCTTGTGGAGCATAAAGCGCTAGGCCTATTGTAAGTTCAAGTATACCATCTTCGTTATACGGCAATCTCGAGTTTAATATGTTAATTAAGACATTACTAAACGTTGATAGAAAGTTCAGATATTTTATCGTGAATAAGTTATTCCTAATTGCTGTCAATTGATGTTTTCAATGATTTAAATTGAGAAAATAGAGAAAATATATGTTCCAATGCACCCTACAAACTTTTTTTGTATCCAAATGTTACAATACTGTCAAAGATGTATATTCGTGTTATTTAGAAACCGGATACTGTTAACTGTCTGAAAGTTGGAACCCAATAAAAACACACTTGAAAAAAAATGCACATTTTTCAATCTTAATGAAAAGTTGGTTCTCTCTTAGATGTTTCAGAATAAGTTTCACATATCTCTGATGTTCATCCATCGAGTTGGAGAAAATCAGGATATCGTCCAAATAGATGACTATGAATTGGTCCAGAAGGTCTCTGAAGATATCGTTGAAGAGATGTTGGAAGGTGGCATTGGCATTACAAAGGCATAACACAATATTCAAAATGTCCGTAACGTGACCTAAAAGCTGTTTTCCATTCATCCCCAGATCTGATGCAGACCAAATTATAGGCACCCTGCAGGTCTAATTTGGAAAAAATCTTTGCATGTCGCACTCTCTCCAGAAGCTCAGGAATCACTGGTAGAGGATAACGATTTTTGGTTGTAATTTTGTTAAGTTCTCTATAATCAATACAAGGTCTTAAAGAACCGTCCTTCTTTTTAGCAAAGAATATGGCAGCCCCAACCGGTGAGAAAAATGGGCAGATGAACCCCTTAGCCGGATTATCTTCTATGTAGTCATTGAGGGCTTTATATTCAGGACCTGGTATAGGTGCACCCGCAACCAATTCTACTCTGTTTGTTGCAAACGTCCGCAAATTACTTGTATACAGAGGGTAACTTTGTTATTTTAATCTCGTGCGCTCTTATCTTTGGAGCCTTGTTCAGAGTGAGCTGTTGAAAGAAGATTGATTTGGGGGGAGCTTGTATGCATTCTGTTTGTTGCAAACGTCCGCAAATTACTTGGATACAGAGGGTAGCTTTGTTATTTTATTATCTTGCGCTCTTATCTTTGGAGCCTTGTTCAGAGTGAGCTGTTGAAAGAACATCCTCCGCTGGGAAGCTTATCTTCTTGGCTTCCCAGTTGATAACCGGGTTCTGTGCTTGCCACCAGGGTAGGCCTTGAATATCAGGAAAGTGTGGAGAAGAGATTGTCACGGACACCCCTGTGACCACTGCCCCGGGTCGCAGGCGCGTCCGTGCCCCTGCTCCCAGCGGAGCCCCGTCCCGCACGTTGGGTTCGGGGTCCGCTCACATCCCTGTCCCCGCCGGCGTCCACTTACACGGCCATGCTCCTGCTCAGTCAGTCTTGGTCCCCCGGTGCGTGGCTCCACCCCTAGGGCACGCGCGCGCCGGCAGTTTGAAATTTAAAGGGGCAGTGCGTCGGTAATTGGTGATTGCCGGGCAGTGCTCCTATTTAGTCCGGCCTCTTCCTGGTGGCCCTCGCCGGATCCTTTGTTTATCTTCCTTTGGTGAAAGCGATCCAGAGTGTTCTTGTCTTGTCATACCGTGTACCGACAGCCAGCTTACGTTTACCGACCACGAACCTTGCCGCCTGCCCTGACCTCCTGCCTTTCTACGTTCACGAGCCTCCGCCGCCCGCCCAGACCTCCTGCCTGTCCCCGACTACGAGCCTGCCCGCCGATCCTGTACCTCGCCTGCCCTTGGCCGCCACTGCAGGTAAGCCCCGCCAGTGGTAGTGACCTGGTGGACTCCCGCCGCAGCAAGACCATCCCGCTTTGCGGCGGGCTCTGGTGAATACCGGGACCCACTTAGACTCCACTCCCTGGTGTGGGCTTACGCCATCATCTGCGGTGGTCCAGAGGATCCACCTCCAGACCGTTACAGTAGGATCCGGCCTTGGATCCCGCCAAGGTGCCGTTACCCAGCCTGGCGGACCTGACGACCGTTGTTGCCCGCCAGTCACAGCAAGTCGGTCAACAGCAACTTACCCAGCTATCTACCATGTTGCAGCAACTCGTCACCGTCCAGCAGCAGCAACCTTTGCCATCTCCTGTGGTTATTCCTGCCTCTACGGTTCCTGTGACCCCGAGGGGTCCCAAGCTTCGCCTGTCGCTCCCGTCTAAGTTCGACGGAGATCCAAAACTCTACAGGGGGGTTCATCACCCAATACTCTATGCACGTGGAGCTGATGGCTGATCAGTTCCTGTCTGAACGTGCGAAGGTGGCTTTCGTGGTCAACCTCCTCTCCGGGAAGGCCCTGGCCTGGGCTACACCCCTATGGGACAGAAACGATCCAGTGACGGCGGATCTACAGTCGTTCCTCAGTGAGTTCCGCAACGTCTTCGAGGAACCAGCCCGTGCATCCTCCGCTGAGACAGTCCTCCTAAACCTACGCCAGGGGGACCTGTGTGTAGGAGACTACACGGTACAAGTCCGTACTATGGCCTCTGAACTGTCATGGAACGAGGCCGCTCTGTGTGCTACCTTCAAGAAAGGGCTCTCAAGCCGAGTTAAGGACGTCTTGGCCGCTAGAGACCTCCCGTCTTCCATCAGTGACTTGATCCGCTTAGCAACCCGCATTCACGTACGCTTCATTGAACGGGAGGAAAAACTTCGGCAAGAGCGTCAGTCAGCCCTACCTTGCCGGTTTCCTCACCTGGCACCGGTGTTCCAGAGGCCTCCTGCGCCACAGTCGCCAACACCCACCGAGGAGCCCATGCAGATTGATCGGGCCCGTCTCTCTGAGCAAGAGGTGGCCCAGCATCGGCAAAGAAACTTGTGCCTCTTCTGTGGCAGCCCAGTGCATTTTCGGAGGTATTGGCCGAAGCGCCCCAAGTCTATGGGAAACTTCCGCACCTAGGATCTGTGGGAGAGGCATTCCGAGGTGAACTCCTCCTCTCCAGCCTGTTGATCCCGGTGCAGGTCGTTGTCAGGACTGGTATCACGTTCCAAGTCCCGGCGTTTCTGGACTCGGGCTCTGCCGGGAACCTCATACACCAGTCCCTAGTGAAGCAGTATCGGCTTCCGGTGGTACGCCTGGAGAAGCCGCTTGTCATCTCATCCGTCAGCGGGGAGCTGCTCAGCGGCAGGCACCATCCAGTTTGTCACCAAGCCACTGTCCCTCCATGTGGGGGCGCTGCATAAAGAAGAAATCTCCTTCTATGTGTTGCCTCGCTTCTCCTCGGCGATCCTCCTCGGACTCCCCATGGCTGCAGCTCCACTCTCCTACCCTGGACTAGAAAATGGAGAGGTGATTCGTTGGGGTCCCAACTGTCAGGGGCGTTGTTGGTGGTTCCCTCCCCCGGTGCTTTCCTGCTCTCGCTCGACCTTCAGGAGCAATTCCCCGGGCTCCCGCCCGAATATTGGAGTACGTGATGTGTTTCTTGAGAGACAAGCCGAGAGTCTTCTACGATTCATCCTTTACGATTGCCGATCGACTTACTGCTGGGTACCAGTCCTCCCCGGGGCCGAGTCTACCACTGTCGGTTCCTGAGACCCAAGCCATGTCCAATTTCATCCAGGGGAATCTCCGGAAGGGGTTCATCCTAAAGTCCTTCCCCACGGGTGCGGGTTCTTTTTCGTGAAAAAGAAGGACGGAACCTTGCGGCCTGCATAGACTACTGGGGCTTGAACAAGATCACGGTTAAAAAAACGTTAACCCATTGCGCTGATCACAGAACTTTTTGCCCGCACTGCAGGGCGCCAAGATTTTCTCCAAGTTGGATTTGGAGGGTCCTACAACTTGGTCGGAATCCGCAAGGGCGAATGAATGAAGACGGCCTTCAAAAACAGGGATGGGCACTTTGAGTACCTGGTGATGTCCTTCGGATGTGCAATGCGCACTGCCGTCTTTCGGAGCTCGTGAATGACGTCTTCAGAGCCCTCCTCTACACCTGCGTGGGGGTTTCTACCTTGATGACATTCTGGTGTACTCCCCTGACTGGGAGACCCACCGCAGCCATGTTCGTCAAGTACTGGGGGCGTCTCCGGGAAAACCATCTGTTTGCCAAGTAGGGAAGTGCCTCTTCCATCAGACTAGCCTCCGTTTCTGGGGTATTTTCATCTCTGACCAAGGTCTACGGATGGACCCAGCAAAACTGTCAGCCGTGCTGCAGTGGCCACGCCCAGTCGGTCTGCGGGCTATCCAGCGCTTCTTGGGCTTCTGCAACTATTATCGCCAGTTCATCCTTCACTTCTCTACGTGGTGGCCCCGATGTGGCTCTCCCCCAAGAAAAAAAGCCAATCACCGCAGTTGGCCCATCGAGGCCGAAGGGACGTTTTCGAAGCTCAAGTTGCACTTCTCTACGGCATCTACCCCTTGCTGTCCGGATCCCGCAAAACCCTTCACATTGGAGGTGGATGCTTCATCTGTGGGAGCCGGAGGAGTCCTTACGCAAAAAGGGCCCACGGTTTCTTCTCCAAGACGTTCTCGTTGGCCGAGAGGAATTACACGATTGGTGACCGGGAGCTACTGGCCATAAAACTGGCCCTGGAGGCGTGGCGTTATCTGCTGGAGGGCGCCCGTTTCCCCATCGTATCTACTCGGACCACAAAAACCTCCAATTATCTTAGGGGCCCTCAGCGCTCTTAACCCACGCCAGGTAGGTGGGGAGCTGACGCCCTCTCTCGTGCCTCCGACGTGGTGGGTGAAGATACTACTCCTAAACATATAATTCCTCCAGAACATCTCATCTCGGCAGCTCCAGTGGACCTCTGGAATGTAACGGTGTGGCGCTGACAGACGTATGCCGAAGCGCCGACCGCCGACATCCGGGTGTGGATCCTCTGTGATCACCGCAGGCGAGGTGGTAGCTGGAGGACCACGCAGGGAGTGGAGTCTAAGGGGCCCTGGTCTTCGCCAGAGCCTGCGCAAAGCGGGATGGACTTGGCTGCGGGACCCCCCGGTCACTACCCCCGACGTGGCTACCTGCGGTGACAGCGGGGTAAGGACAGGAACACAGGAACATAGGAGAACATAAGCAGGGCAGGTAAAAAAGTACTCAGGAACACAGCAGGATACAGGAGGGATAAACGTACACCACAGGATACAACAGGAAACCGGACGGGTAAAACGAAAGGGTACGACAGGAAAACAGGTGCCGAGGCAGGACACAGGACAGGTGCAGAGACATCAGAGTAACAGGAGACAGACAGGTCAGGAGCTAAAATTGACACAGACTTTGGACCAGCATCTCCAGGGTTAAGTTCAGAGATACTGGCAGGAGCTCAAGATGGACACAAACAGAAACAGCAAGATGCTGTAACAGACTGAACTGAACTGAACAAGAGTAGAGAAAAGAACTTCCTCTTATAGCCAGAGGTCAGGGTGTGAAGAGGAAGGTGCACAGAATAGGAAAACTATAAAATAGGCAGGAAGCTGCCGCGCGCACAACTTAGGGGCACAGTACACAGACAGGACCCAGGAGCAAACAAGAACTGGACAGGACGGCAAGAAAATAGCGAAACACAGGCTGCCGGGACCCCTGCACAGGGAGCCCCAGCAAAAGACATGGCAGGCACGGACAGGCCCACGGTCAAGGTAGGGACCGTGGCATGAACGTGACAGTACCCCCCCTTTAAAGCCCCTCCTCCCCCCAATCACAGAATGGCATTTTACATAGGCCAGGGGCCCGCAACTTCTACGGGGGGGAACCCCAAAACCAAGGTACGGGCTGAATATAGCCAGTTTTAGGGAAAAAACTAGATAAGGAAGTGCACGGGAGGAAACAAACGGGGCACTAGGCAAAATGGGGTAAGCCACAGGGGAAATCAGAAGGTCGGGCGGGACGTAAGCCACGGGGACTCAGAAGCTAGGGCGGGACCCTAAGCCACGGGGATCAGAAGGCTCAGGGGGACCGTAAGACACGGGGACTCAGAAGGCTCAGGGCGGGGGCCGTAAGCCCGGGGATCAGAAGGCTCAGGGTGGGACCGTAAGCCAGGGGACTCAGAAGGTCAGGGCGGGACCGTAAGCCACGGGGACTTTAGAAGGCTCAGGGCGGGACCGTAAGCCACGGGGACTCAGAAGGCTCAGGGCGGGACCCTTTAAGCCATGGGGACTAGAAGGCTCAGGGGGGGACCGTAAGCCACGGGGACTCAGAAGGCTCAGGGCGGGACGTAAGCCCGGGGGCTCAGAAGGCTAAAGGGGGAGACCGGGAAGCCCGGGGACTCTGAAGGCTCAGGGCGAGGCCGTAAGCCACGGGGACTCAGAAGGTCAGGGCGGGACCGTAAGCCACGGGGACTCAGAAGGCTCAGGGCCGAGACCGTAAGCCACGGGGGACTCAGAAGGCTCAGGGCTAGACCGTAAGAGGCCAAACGTAAGTCTGGGCCCGGACCATGAGCTAGCCAAACGTAAGCTCTGGGCTAGACCTTAAACCAGGCCCAAAAGTTAAGCTCTGGGCTGGACCATGGCTAGGCCAAAACGTAAAACTTGGGCTGGACCATGAAACTATGCCAAACGTAAGCTTGGGCTGGACCATGAGCTAGGCCAAACGTAAGCTCTGGGTGGACCATGAGCTAGGCCAAAGTAAGCTCTGGGCTGGACCATGAGCTTAGGCCAAAAGTAAAACTTGGGCTGGGGCATGAGCTAGGCAAACGTAAACTCTGGGTGGACCCTGAGCTAGGCCAAACGTAAGCTTGGGCTGGACCTGAGCTAGGCCCAAAAGTAAGCTCTGGGCTGGACCATGAGCTAGGCCAAACGAAGCTTGGGCTGGACCATGAGCTAGGCCAAACGGATGCTTGGGCTGGACCATGAGCTAGGCCAAACGGATGTTGGTGGACCCTGAGCTAGGCAAGGGTGCAGGACGTCTAGAAGAGGGCAGGGTCACCCCGTGGGATCCATGGTCAGTTCATACTGTAACGGGTGCGGCGCTGCAGAGTATTGCGGAAGCGCCGACCGCCGACATCGGGTGTGGATCCTCTGTGATCACCGCAGGCGAGGTGGGGAGCTGGAGGACCACGCAGGGAGTGGAGTCTAAGGGGCCCTGGTCTTCGCCAGAGCCGCCGCAAAGCGGGATTTGGGCTTGGCTGCGGGACCCCCCAGGTCACTACCCTGACGTGGCTACCTGCGGTGACAGCCGGGGTTTCAGGACGGAACACAGGAACATAGGAGAACATAAGCAGGGCAGGTTAAAACGTACTCAGGAACACAGCAGGATACAGGAGGGTAAACGTACACCACAGGATAAAACAGGAACCGGACGGGTAACACGACGGGTACAGACCAGGAAAAGGTGCCGAGGCAGGACACAGGACAGGTGCGGACATCAGACATAAAAAGGAGACAGACAGGTCAGGAGCTCAGATGACACCCGACTGGACCAGCATCTCCAGGGTTAAGTTCAGAGATATGGCAGGAGCTCAAGATGGACACAACCAGACACAAACAAGATGGGTGTAACAGACTGCCAAATGAAAATGACCCAGAGTAGAGACAAGAACTTCCTCTTATAGCCAGAGGTCAGGGGTGAAGAGGTGAAGGTGCACAGAACAGGAAACCGTGGCATGAACCGTGACATGGAAGGTCCCTCCTGGAAGGACTTATGTGCGCCCTGCTCTCCACAGACGTATCTTAAAATGGGGACATTGTTCATTGCCGGTCATCCCGGTGCCCGAAGAACCTTCCAACTGATATCCCGGTTTTATTGGTGGCCAGAGCTGGACAAGGACGTTAAGGACTTTGTTTCGTCTTGTGACTCCTGTGCCCGCAACAAGACGCCACGTCTCAAACTGGCAGGTCTACTACAGCCACTTCCCATTCCAACTCAACCCTGGTCTAACATTTCCATGGACTTCATAACTGACCTCCCCCCGTCGTCTGGCAACACCATTATTTGGGTGATCACGGATCGCTTCTCCAAGATGGCGCATTTCATCCCGTTGCCAGGCCTGCCGTCTGCCTCTCGTCTGGCGGAGCTGTTCTTCCTTCACGTGTTCCGTCTACATGGACTCCCTCAGCAAATCGTCTCGGACCGGGGAGTTCAGTTTGTCTCCAGGTTTTGGCAAGCCCTGTGTAACCAACTTCAGGTGAAGCTTGACTTCTCTTCTGCCTACCACCCCCAGACGAACGGCCAGGTGGAGAGGGTTAACCAGGTCTTGGGATGTTACCTTCGCCATTTCGTCTCGGCACGTCAAGATGATTGGTCCAACATGCTGCCATGGGCGGAGTTCTCCTATAACTCCCTGGAGTCTGGGTCCGCGGGGGCCTCTCCCTTCTACATTGTGTATGGCCTGCATACCCGCCCGCCTCTCCTTCTGGCAACCTCCTCCGAGGTCCCGGCGGCGGACGCACTAGTTCAAGACATGAAAGCCATCTGGTCTCAGACCCGTCAGTCTCTGCTCCGCGCTTCCGAATGCATGAAGACCCAAACGGACAAAAGAAGAATCCCCCCTCCGGTTTTCTCCCCAGGTGACAAGGTGTGGCTCTCGGCTAGATATGTCCGCCTGAAGATGCCTTCTCATAAACTGGGACCCCGTTTCCTGGGACCCTTTGAGGTCATCAGCCGTATCAACCTGGTGTCCTACAAACTCCGGCTCCCTCCTACTGTGAGAATCCCCAACTCGTTTCATGTCTCCTTACTGAAACCCCTGGTCCTTCATCATTTTTCCCAGAAGGCTGTTCCCTCTCCGTCGGTGGCTGATGCGCCCAATGTCTTCGAGGTCAAAGAGATTCTGGGCATGAGGAGAACTAGAGGAAAAAGATACTTCTTGGTGAACTGGAAGGGGTTCGGCCCTGAAGAGAGGTCTTGGGAGCCGGAGGAGAATATCCTGAACCACAGCCTTATCCAGAGATTTCTCCAATCCAGTAAGAGAGGGGGGCCCAAGAGGAGGGGCCCAAGGGGGGGTACTGTCACGGACGCCCCTGTGACCACTGCCCTGGGTCGCAGGCGCCTCCGTGCCCCTGCTCCCAGCGGAGCCCCGTCCCGCACGTCGGGTTTGGGGTCGCTTCACGTCCTTTCCGCCGGGCGTGTCCACTTACCCGGCCAACGGCTCCTGCACTGTCAGTCAGTCTCGGTTCCCCGGCGCGTGGCTCCGCCCCTAGGGCACGCGCGCCGGCAGTTTGAAATTTAAAGGGGCAGTGTGCTGGTAATTGGTCATTGCCGGGCATGCTCCTATTTAATCCGGCCTCTTCCTCGCGGCCCTCGCCTGATCCTTTGTGTATCTTCCTTTGGTGAAAGCGTTCCAGAGTGTTCTTGTCTTGCCATACCGTGTACCGACCGCCAGCTTACGTTTACCGACCGACGAACGCCGCCTGCCTGACCTCCTGCCTGTCTACGTTCACGAGTCTCAGCCGCCTGCCCTGACCTACTGCCTGTCTCCGACTATTAGCCTGCCCGCCGATCCTGTACTTTGCCTGCCCTTGGCCGCCACCGCAGGCAAGTCCCGCCAGTGGTAGTGACCTGGTGGACTCCCGCCGCAGCAAGACCATCCCGCTTTGCGGCGGGCTCTGGTGAACACCGGGACCCACTTAGACTCCACTCCCTGGTGTGGGCTTACGCTATCGCCTGCGGTGGTCCAGAGGATCCACCTCCAGAACGTTACAGAGATCAATAGAAATGACAGGACTTCATGGTGATGGGATGTCATAATGATTTCAAGTGGTTTCATCTCTTGATCCACTGGCCCTGAGCTCAATGGAGATTCATCCACGGTCTTCATTACCACAGGCGAGAGTTTTTTCTGAAATTTAACCCCATGCTTTTGAGCAAAAGACAGGTCCATGAAATTGCCATTTGCTCCGGAGTCCACCATAGCTGAGGTGGATACCCACTGAGAATTAACCAGGAATTTAATGGGGAGGAAACAATGGGAGTCTTTATTCTCTTTCTTAATATGAGGTGCCACCGATGAAATGGAATGGATAACTGTTTTCTTAGATAATTCTGTTTCTGAAGCCATTGATTTTCCATCTAAACAGTCAGGATCCATAATGGCTGCCACCAATCTCTGTGGACGGCTAGGGAAGTTGATAAGGAAGTGGTCAGACTTTCCACAGTAAAAGCATAGACTTTCCCGGAGCCTGTGCTCCCTTCTATTAATGCTCTCATGTCTTAATATGGAATCTACTTGCATAGGCTCTCTTCCTGATTCTCTGTGAATTTTTCCTTGGGGTTCCTTGGGAAAGGAGACAGGGACATACGGGGACTGCTTAGTATCATAATTCAAGATAACCCAATTCTCTTGTTGTCGTTCAGACAGTTGGGTATCGATTCGAATGCAATGGATAATGAAGGCATCCAGACCTAAGGGGCCCTCTGCACGGGCAAGTTTGTCTTTTAATGCGCTGCATAGTCCTTTCCTAAAAAAAGACATTTTTGCTGCATCTTTCCAGTTGGTGTCGAAAGCCCACCTCTTGAACTCCATTACCTACTCGGTGACAGGGCGTCTGCCCTGATGCAATGCTAGTAATGCAGCTTCAGCTGTAGCACCACGATTGGGATGATTGTCAAACATTTAACTCATGGTGTCGATGAAGTCTTCCAGGTGATTCAGCCGGGCGTCTTGAGTTTCAATCAAAGGAATAGCCCAGGCAATGGCTTTATATGTCAACAGCATAATAATACATAGGACCTTAGATCTATCAGTAGGAAACTGAGTTGGATTTATATCGAAGTATAGCCTACATTGATTGAGGAATCCCCGGAATTTGTTGCGGTCTCCACTAAGTCTGAATGGTGACAACTTAGGGCTCACTACAGGCACCGAAGTTGGTGGGTCCAGAAACTTGATTCTCCAAGTGGACTATCCGGTTGGATAATGTCTGCACGGTCCCACGTAGCTCTTGAATCACTTGTCCATAAATTTGGATATTGTGGGAAGTCTGTCCTTCAAAGGTGTCACATTTTTTTCAATGCCTGTATCTCGGTGCGCATATTAGCCACAGCAGTCTGAAGCTGCTTAATGTGAACCTTTGAACTCCCAGTCCGAGTGGACTCCATTTTGGGCTTGAATATACTGTCATGATTAGTGATGAGTAGTGTTGAGCGATTGCGTTGGCTATCGAGATCGATCGATAGTCGATAGTCGGCCGCTATCGATAAGGTTTTTCGATAGTGAGCATCGATTATGAGCGATGACCATTAAAGTCTATGGGAGAGCAACAACACCTCATTATTACACCCAAAAAAGGCTGGAGAAGCTGAAAAAAAAATCCCCAAAAAGTCAA
>JAODAL010070509.1:0-15899 GCA_025379985.1 Phyllomedusa bahiana | reverse complement strand
TATTGGGGGCAGCAATGTATCATTATGGGGCGTATGTATCACTATGGGGGCAGCTATGTATCACTATCACTACGGGGGCAGCTATGTATTTTCCTACTGGGGGCAGCTGTGTATCACTACTGGCGGCAGCTATGTATCACTATCATACTGGGGGGGCTAGTATCAGTACTGGGGGCGGCGTATGTATCATTACTGGGGCAGCTATGTATCATTATTGGGGGCAGCTATGTATCACTATACTGGGGCAGCTATGTATCACTACTGGGGGTTAGCTATGTATCACTATCACTACTGGAGGCAGCTGTGTATCATTATTGGGGGCAGCTATGTATCATTACTGGGGTCAGCTATGTATCACTATCACTACTGGGGGGCTATATTTATTTATTACAGGGGGCATATATCTCTATAATGACAGAGTGATTCCCATATGTATATTATATACATGTATAATGCTGACCCACAGAGCTGATCAATATTACTTGCAGACTGATTATCGGCTCTGTGGGTCAGCTTATTAATATAATAGTGACCCACGGCTGACAAATCAGTCTCCATTTTATAAAATATTTGGTTACCCATACTATACCCTAAATGACATAGAAATACACTTTATTGTGGGGGGGTGGGGGGTTGTGTGTGATTCTAAACATCCAACCCCTCCATAACCCCGCCCTCGATAACCCCGCCCCCAATACCCCCCCCACTGGGCCGTGGAAAAATTGTCATGCATCAAACCGGTCCCTGGTAGACAAAAGGTTGGGGACCGCTGTTATAAGGTATCATGTTAGGAGTGTGCGCAACTTTAGGATCCTTTTTTCTAGGAGGTGGAATGACCAAATCACCTCAACTCTGGAAGTGTTTTTCTTTCTCTGTCACAGTCACAGTGCAGGATAAATTGAAATCTTATTAGATTGGACTTTTTTATGCTCAATAATACAATTATGCTTATTTTTTGTTGCATATTTTTATATGGAAAATGGGTAGAGAGTGTTTAAATTTTTCTTTTTATAAATTTTCTTTTACATTAATATTTAATCATCCTAGAACATCACTTGTACTATACCTTGCAGTAGTGGTATATACTACAGTACATAGACATATCATTGGTCTCCTATTACGCACTGCCTAAGGATAGTAAGAGTGCAAATATGGCCGCCATACTGGCCTTTATTTCATCCACTGCCCCATGTGAACGCCTCATAAAAGGGGAACTTAGGCCGGGGAGAAGGTAAATGTGTCCGTGTGCAAACATGATAAATCACATAATAACAGGGGTCAGCAGCGTCTCACAGATTGGGGGAGCAGCAGAGGGTTACCCCCCATGTGCACCTCCCAGAATCACCACGGAAGTCCAGCAGGAGAAACTACATCAGAGACAAGACCCAAACCAGCGAGCGCCCGTCCTACATCCCACAGGACAGAACACAAGGATGGGGGTCGGGGCGTCCTCACATTGTGGCCCCGGATGATACTACCCCCACATGCAGAGCGACCATGTTACCAATACTAATGGGGCAGGAGCAGCAGACATAAGGGGGATGTGCGGGGCATTTGTAGCTCTGGTTTCGGGGTTTCCTGCTCCTCTTAGTGGTTGGGGTAATACTTCTCTGCTGGAAGTGATAAGATCCTGACCTTCCTCCATATAATGTCCTGGTGGGATTGCAGGCAGTAAGGGGCGGCTCACACATTGGGCCTCATATATGAAAACTGTCTAGGTGTAAAACTGTCCTTGTTGCCCATAGCAACCAATCAGGGCTCAGCTTTCACTTTCCCAGAGCAGTATAAAAAATGAAAGCTGAGCTCTGATTGGTTGCTATGAGCTCTGATTGGTTGCTATGGGCAAAAAGGACAGTTTTAAGCTTAGACAGGTTTTATAAATGAGGCCCAAAGAAGCCTGAGCACAAAGTGTGAATCCAGCCTAAGGTAGGGGCTTCATACGACTATAATCCCCTCAGTGCGGACGTCCTGGGGCCACATAGGACTATAATCCCCTCAGTGAGGGCGTCCTGGGGCCACATAGGACTATAAACCCCTCAGTGAGGGTGTCCTGGGGCCACATAGGACTATAATCCGCCCCAGTGAGGGTGTCTGGGGTCACTTTGGACTATAATCCTCTCAGTGAGGGTGTCGTGGGGTCACATACGACTATAATCCCCTCAGTGAGGGTGTCCTGGGGCCACATAGGACTATAATCTCCTCAGTGAGGGCATCCTGGGGCCACATAGGACTCTAATCCCTCAGTGGGGGGCGTCCTGGAGCCACATAGGACTATAATCCTTCAGTGAGGGCGTCCCGGGGGCCAACATAGGAATATTATCCCCTCAGTGAGGGCGTCCTGGGGCCACATAGGACTATAATCCCTCAGTGAGGGCATCCTGGAGCCCCATAGGACTTATAATCCCTCAGTGAGGGCGTCCCGGAGACATAGGAATATAATCCCCTCAGGTGAGGGGCATCCTGGGGCCACAAAAGGATATAATCCCTCAGTGAGGGCGTCCTGGGGCCACATAGGATATAATCCCTCAGTGGGGTGTCCTGGGGCCAATAGGACTATAATCCCCTCAGTGAGGATGTCCTGGGGGCCCCACTAGGAATTTAATCCCCTCCCGTAGAGGGGTCCTGGGGCCACATAGGACTATTTAATCCCCCAGTGAGGATGTCCTGGGGGCCACATAGGACTTAATCCCTCAGTGAGGGCGTCCGGGGGCCCATAGGACTATAATCCCTCATGAGGGCGGGCCTGGGGCCACATAGGACTATAATCCCCTCAGTGAGGGCGTCCTGGGGCCACATAGGACTATAATCCCCTCAGTGAGGGCGTCCTGGGGCCACATAGGACTATAATCCCCTCAGTGAGGGCGTCCTGGGGCCACATAGGACTATAATCCCCTCAGTGAGGGTGTCCTGGGGCCACATAGGACTATAATCCCCTCAGTGAGGGCGTCCTGGGGCCACATAGGACTATAATCCCTTCAGTGAGGCGTCCTGGGGCCACATTTGGATATACCCTCTCTGAGGCATTTCCCGGGGCCCATTAGGACTATAATCCCTCAGTGACGGCGTCCTGGGACCACATAGGACTAAAAATCCCCCCCAGTGAGGGCTTCCCGGGGCACAATCGGACTACAATTTCCCCCCAGTGAGGGCGTCCTGGGGGCCCTATAGGACTATAATCCCTCAGTGAGGGCATCCTGGGGCCCACATAGGAATATAATCTCCTCAGTGAGGACATCCTGGGGCCACATAGGACTATAATCTCCTCAGTGAGGGCTCCTGGGGGGGATTTTCACCTGGAATTGCCCTGGTTTGGCTGCTGAGAGCGGGCGGGGCTGTGTTGGCAATCACAACTGATTGGTCAGGACCTGTGGCCCATTTGACTGGGTCGCTGAGGAAGATTCTCTCCTCTGCCCGGTGACAGGTTGGTGATTGGCTGAGTGAATCCTTGTCACCCACCTATTGTCAGAAGAGGCGTCCTGTCAGTGACTGCTGTGCTCACCCCCGGCCTGTTCTGATTGGTGGATTCCTCTGTATTAGGCCCCGTTCACACGACGGGTTTGGCCGCGGTTATGGCCGCGGGTTCCGCGGCCAAATCGCGCCTAGTTTATTAACATGGTTTCCTATTGGAAACCACGTTAATATTCACACGCCGCGGTTTGGCCGCGGCTTGCCGCAACGTGTGTGAGAACTCTCCTGTCAATTTTTGGGCGGGGAGTTTTCAGCGCGGTGGCCGCGCAGTGTTTGCCGTGGGCGTCGCCGGGTGGTGCGCGGCTGGCCCGCGGCACGGTTTGCCCCCGCCTGTTAATTTGCATGGGGGCAAACCCTCTCCGCAAGCCGCGCCCCACCCGCACCGAGACCCACGCCCAGCACCGCGCCACAAACCCGTCGTGTGAACGGGGTCTTAGAAGGACAGGTAAGTGTCTCACCTGTGTGAAGGGACAGGTCTATGATGAGAGTCCGCTCTACTCTGACAGGACAATGTCCTCCATACAATGGCGGCTGCACTCGCTGACCCCCCTCTAATCCTGGAGTCCCGGACTCTCTACTACACACAGCCTGCTACTGCTGGCATGTATGACGTCATGGGAAGAGGCGGGGCATATTTGGGGAAGGAGCGGGACCTCGTGGAAATACAGAAAGTGTGTACAGGAGAGGACAGAGGAGCAAAGTATTTACATGGGACTGTATGTTGAAGGGGCTGTTTAGGGGAGTGATATTTTTACATGGGACTGTATGTTGGAGGGGGCTGACAGGGAGTGATATTTTTTTACATGAGACTGTATGTTGGAGGGGTGTGATTTTTTTTTACATGGGACTGTATGTTGGAGGGGGTGATAGGGGAGTGTATATTTTTACAGGGGACGGTATGTTGGCGGGGGCTGATAGGGACGTTATATTTTTTACATGGGACTGTATTTTGGAGGGGGTGATAGGGGAGTAATATTTTTACATGGGACTGTATGGGTGGACAGAGATGAATTAGGGTGTTGGATGTTTCTAAAATGGACTCTATGATGGAGAGGGCAAAATAGGGATAAATCATTAGTTACATAGGACTGTGGCTAGAAAGGACTTAAGGGGAAGTGATATTTTTTACATGGGACTGTAAATTGGAGAGGACGGGAGGGGGGGGACGGATGTTTTTACGTGGGATTGTATTCTTGGAGGGGGCTTAAGGGACCATAGTAATGTTTTTTACTTAGAATGAAATAGCGGGGGGGGGGGGTGAGCTGTTTTACATGGGACTGTAGGTTTAAGAGGGGTAATGGAAGGGTTGTATTGTTTTCTAGAACAGCGGAGTCCAGAGCTTCGAGTTCTTATCAGTTCCCCATTAGGGTGATGCATCCTCTATGTGAGGCCTTTTCCATTCCATATAAGACATGAGCTCAGCAGGCGGCCAGTTATACTGGTGGGGGCGGGGCACAATATTTTCCCGCCTCTTCTTGAGATACGCCCGTTTTGCAATGGAAACTATAATAAAAAGATAAGATGTAACAATCACAGATATAAAACCTCTAGTGCGGAGATTTTCTTTTTTTTAAACCGTGTCCCATGTGCTGCTGCCTGTTTTTTTGGGGGGTGGAGGGATTCCTTTGTGGCAAGGGCAGGGCTCCACCACCATCTCTCCTCAGCCGAACACAGTCTGCTCTGAGAAGTACAGGTCGCCGGACACTCTCCAGTATAAGTAAGTATATTTTCAGGGGAAGAGGTGTAGGGTGGAGGTGGGAGAGCAGGGTTTGAAAGGATGGAGGAGAGGGGTTTGAATATAGGAGGTGGATTAGAGTGGGGGGTTAAATAGGGAAATCGGGTAGAGGTGGAGAGGGGTTAGGGTTTTTTCACTTGGGGGTACAGGGGAGGGATGGACTCACAGTTTACTTATCTTAGAAAAGTTGGGAGCCATCTGTGGGGGGTAGGGAGTCACCCAGACTTACTGAATACTGGACACACTATCCAGCAAAGCTTGGTGAAACCTATTGGCATGGTGGATGGGGTATCAAAGGAAAACCTATCAAGCCGCTGTATGCGTGTAATGTTTCTGTATCTGTTTATTATTGGGGAGAGGGAAGGGGTTACTATTTAATTCCAGTGTTAGTAATAGGGGCATTTTACAGCTGGCCTCCTATTACTGGCACTATGGCTTGGTGTAAGCCCCAAGGGTAACACTAACCCCCTTTCACTATTACCCCCTATACCTAATGCAGCAGGGAAGAACTGGAATACCATCAGAAGTGGACCCTTTCATATGATGTTCTGTTTCTGGGGTGGCTGTAAACTGGCATTTTGCAGATTAGAAGAGCTCAATATCCATGGACCTTCCCTTCTTGATATTATCAGCCTGTGGTTACTGGTCTTACCTTGTTTGTTTGGGGTTTTTTTTTTTAGAAAATTCAGTAGGCATCCTATGTAATCAATAAATAATAAAAAAAAAAGTGTGGGGTACCACCGGCTGATACCAAGCACTGACGCCAGTATCAGATAAAATGGTAAAAAAAAAAAAAAGCACAATGGAACACAAAAACACTTTAAACACTACGTGACACCAGCCCTCGGCAACCATTTTATTAAACAAATGGCACCTGGTCTGACGTAATCCAACAAATCCAGTCTAGTTCAAAAAAGAGATCCTGGTGAAAAAGAGAGACACTGCAAAAAAAACGTGACCATACTAAACTCCAAGTCAAGTCACACATTATGGTCCTGGGAGTAGAGGCCATAACTGCAGAACAATTTCCAGGGGGTTGGTCCTCTGAAACCCTCTATCCAGGGGATTGTGACTGTAACCCCCACTCCGGCCCCTAGCTCTAGCTGTGGGACTCGGCCCTAGAAGAGTGAGAAGGACCACCTGCATTGTATTTACACTTATGTCACTATGATGGGGATTGTGCTGCTGTTCCAGGATGCAATACCCAGAGATCTCCTGAGGCGAGCACTGTAAGGTGTGGGGGAAGTACGTGTAATAATATATGGGGGTGCCATGAGGTTAGAGAATATTCTGTCTATAATTCAGAACCACAGGGAGCAGATCTGGATGTTATAGTAAATGTGAAAAGTCCAAATCTGTGGCTATTGAAAAAACTAGAAGTATAACTGGCTCTTGGCCTCATGAGTCCACTTCAACCCAGGACTGCTTAAAAGTTGCAGGACCCAGTTGTTAAACCCCAAGGTCTAATGTCTGAACCCCACGTTGTTGTAGAGGTTGCAACTTAAATTCATTCTCCAGGAGCGGTGGAGGAACAAACCTGGGCAGGAGGACAAACTGGGTGTCCCACCAGCAGCAGTGACCCCCATGATAATGAGATACTCAAGACCCTTCTTTTATTTCCTAGGGAGCGAGTGAGCCCAAAGAGCAAGAAGGAGTGCTGAGGAGCAAGACTGGGATAGAGGACTGGACCCGGGCCCCAGAGCAGTGGTGACCTTCAGGATAGTGTAACATACAAGGCTTTTCTTTCACCATCTCTACTTTCTGTACCTCACTGCCCCCCATCAGCCTTTTTCCATCCTTTGACTCCCTCACAATTTGCCCAGTCACTGGATTGGTCGTTTGGATATTGCTTTCTAGAGCCATGGTAAAACAACTTTGGTAAAGTTTCAAGATTTCCATTTCTTATCTTTGCCCGACCATAATTCAACGGTTTATGGGAGAAAACCCATGACTGTATGGCCGTGTTCACACGGCTTATTTTACGGCGGATTTGTGCGCCGTTTTTGAGCGCCACAAATCCGCCGTGAATACGGGGCGGGACGGGGGCGGGGCCGGAGCGCGGCGGGGGCGCCGCTCCCGGCCCCCTAGAAAAAGCAATGTTTAAGGCGCGGCCGCGCCGTAAATAATGTGCATGTCACTTTCTCCCCCCGCGGCGGATATGCCGAGCGGGGAGGAGCGACGGAATCCACTGTTCTCTATGAGAGCAGTGGATTACCGTAATGACTCCGACGGATTGGCGCCGTATTGAAGCGCAAATCCGGCGCGGAATACGGCGCCAATCCGTCGGCAATAAGCCGTGTGAACGGGCCCTTAGTGTCGTCAACCAGTTCTGCACAGAAAAAGAGGACTAAAATTCCTTGAAACTGAGTTTGGTTGCAGTTGTTGCTGCTAGGTACAGCTTACAACAAAGGTCACATGATTAAGAATATTCATGTTCTTTAGGGTGCTTTTACATGGTGTGTTTTTGACGCGTTTTTTGTGCATTAAGGAACAGTACCCTTAGAGAAAGGTAAAGATATTTTACTAGTAAGGGTATGTTCACACAGCTTATTTGTATGCTGTTTTCGAAGCGGTTTTTGGAGTGTTTCCGTGCCCAAAACACCTCCAGTTCAATTGATTCCTATGTAAAACAGCTTGTAGTTCACACACAACAATTCTTTGGGAGATGTTTTCAGTGCTGACAAAGAAGTGTCATGTCAATTCTAGAAGCATGTTTTAGGTGCGTTTTTAAGTGCAATTCTCGGTGTGTTTTTTTATACGTGTTTTTGGTGAATTTTTTGATCTGGCTATTAATTTGTATGGGTGAAAACACTGTTGAAAACCTCGTCAAAAAACGTGCCGAGAAAAGCGTTTAAAACCTCTTCTGAAGAAGCGCATTTCAAGCGAGGTTTTGATGCTATTTTGGGAGCGGAAACGCTCCGAAAACCGCATCAAAATCAGCCGTGTGAACACACCCTAACAGTTGATTGGGAAAACTGTTCTCCTTGTTCCAAAATGAACCCCAACAAAAGTCTCTCTGGTGTAAGGACTGTGTTTTTTTTTTTACATTTTTATTGAGATATTTGAGTAACAGATATGTCCAGTCATGTAACAGAAGGCCTTCTTCCACAGCGGTCCTACGATGGTGCTTCACATCTACCACACTTCCTGCAAATTGAAAACTAAAAAAGTTTCTCTCCTGAGTGAAGTCTTAGATGACGAACAAGATGTGATTTCTGACCAAAACACTTTCCACATTCTGGACATGAAAACGGCTTCTCCCAGGTGTGAACTCTCCAGTGCCGATTGAGACCAACTTTGTGACTAAAGCATTTGCCACATTCTGAACACGAAAATGGCTTCTCCCACGAGTGAGTTGCCAGATGTGCAGCGAGATGTGATTTCTGACTAAAACATTTCCCACATTCTGAGCACGAAAACGGCTTCTCCCCTGTGTGAGTTCTCTGATGTTGAATTAAATCAAATTTGTGACTAAAATATTTCCCACAGTCTAAACAGGAAAACGGCTTCTCCCCCGTGTGCATTATCTGATGTCGATTAAGATCAATTCTGTGACTAAAACATTTTCCACACTCCAAACACGAAAACGGCTTCTCTCCTGTGTGAATTCTTCTATGTACAATAAGATCATTTTTCTGGCGAAAACATTTTCCACAGTCTGGACATGAATATGGCTTCTCTCCTGTGTGAATTCTCTGATGTGCAATAAGAGCATTTTTCTGACTAAAACACTTTTCACATTCTAAACATGAAAATGGTTTCTCTCCTGTGTGAGTTCTCTGATGTGTAACAAGATTTCTTTTAACCTTAAAACTTTTCCCACATTCTGAACATGAAAATGGCTTCTCCCCTGTGTGATTTCTCTGATGTAGAACAAGTTGTGAATTCCTAATGAAAGACTTCCCACATTCTAGACAGGAAAATGGCTTCTCCCCGGTGTGAGTTCTGTGGTGTCTAACAAAGTCTGATTTCCTAATAAAACCTTTTCCACATTCCAGGCATGAAAATGGCTTCTCTCCTGGGTGAATCTCCTGCTGTTCTAGAAGCAATGATTGGGAGGTAAGTGATTCCCCACCCTCTGAACGTGAAAATGGCCTTTCATCTCTGTGAATTCTCATTGGTCCGGTTCCTGTATTGGTGGTTGGTGATTGATCATCATTTACTTCATAATATGGAAACAAAAGTTGATGTTCATGGAGGCCTCTCATCAAGTCTTCATCTGGAATGAGAGACAAAATTTTAATTCCCTTGCTCACTTTCTGACCACATTGTGAATATTGGCATCACTGCCCCAGAAATAGTGGTCTGTCCATCACTGGGATTAGAGGCTCTGTCCACCTTCATGGCCATTCTATACAGAGCTCCAATGCAGGTGACATGAGAGAGGATGGGACATTGTAAACCAGTGGTCTGCAAACTGAGGCTCTCGAGCTGTTGGGAAACTACAACTCCATGCATTTATATAATCTATTTAAGTGGTATGATGAGAGTTGTAGTTTCGCAACAGCTGGAGAGCCGCAGTTTGCAGACCACTGTTGTAAACGGTCTTATTGTTCTGTGTCTACAACTCCTATGCATAACTATGTGTTTCCATGGTTGCTTTATTTTTACAATGTACGTAAGATTCTCACTTATGTGATCCTGCAGCCGTCACTCTGAATCTGTATCTGCTCTCCAGTTCTGTGACTGTAATTGTATCTGTACAGAGGGGTTTGTAGCCATTTGGGGTCACATTGTACCAGGGACATGAATATAGTGGGAACAAATCAGCAGGATCTGTGTGATATATTGTACATCTCCTCCATTGGAAGCAGGAAGAATGTTGGAAAGTAAATAAACGTCTGGGGATTTATAAGGACAGAATAAAAGGAAGATTTCTGGAAGGTTCTTACCAGTCACTGACACTGATCCAGGGTTTTCCCATCCACTCATCGCTCCTCTGGACCTTTCATGCAAGGATTCCATATTAAGGACCTGAGATAAAGCAACAGTGAGCAGAGTTTATCCTACATTCAGGTGAAGGTCAAACCCCCCAGAAGGCAGGAACCAATCGGTACTAAAGAAGAAGGTTCTCCTAAGGGGCCGATCAGACAGGACCAACATTCCCCCAAGGACTGTACAGAACAATATGTTGTGGCCACATGGAAGGATCTATCCTGAGGTAGAAGCTGCTCATTCCCATTATTCAGTAATGTCACAGCTTTTACACATCTCATTTACTGGGGTTTCTTCTCTTCAGATGGTTTCATCCTGGTGCCCAAAACTGTTTCTTCATATTCTAGTTTGAGGCTGCACTAATGTCTTGTAAAGCAGAAAGATTATGTCCATAACTGGGAGGTCCCTGACAGTATTCTTTTAGCTTGGAGGCAGCTGACTGGCATTGTGCTGTTATTTAGTGGATGATTTACATTGCAGAACTTTACATTTATCCACATTGAATCTTCATTGCCAAGTGCAAGTCCAAAATCTTTACTGGTTCCCTAAGCCATGAATTACATCAATCTATTGAGGATTTAAACGACTCATCTACCTGATGTTCCAGTGGGATTTCTTGCTCTTCTTCTTTAATGTGCTGGGAATATAGAGGACGGGGACATCTATCTGGTGGATTTCTCCTACTGGATCCATCTATAGGACATAAACACAGGGACTGAATCTATTGTTTCTATGTGATTATCAGATGATGAGGATCTAGGTGACCCTCACACCTGGTCTCCTCTATAATCAGGGAGGTCTCCTCTTACCCGGTGATGTGAGGGGTGGCTGATCCTCCATCATGACGTCCTTGTACAGATCCTTGTGTCCCTCTAAATACTCCCACTCCTCCATTGAGAAATAGACAGCAACATCCTGACACCTTATAGGAACCTGTCACAGACCATGATACAATTATCCTCAAGACACCTTAAACCTTGGGGTTATTATAAACTGCTCAAAAATTAAAGGGAACACTTAAATAACACAATGTAAATCCAAGTTAATCACACTTCTGTGTAATCAACCTGTCAAGTTATGAATCAACACTGATTGCAAATCAACTTCTCCTGCTGCTGTGCAAATGGAATAAACAACACGTAGAAACGATAGGGAATTAGCAAGACAACCCCTATCAATGAGTGGTGACCACAGACCATTTCTCTGTTTTCATCCATTTTGACTGTTTTGGTCAACTTTGCATTTTGTCATTGCTCTCACGCCTAGAGGTAGCATGAGCCCTGCAAAATGACCTCCAGCAGGCTACTAATATCCATGTGTCTGTCAGAAACAGACTCCATGAGGAAGTTATGAGGGCCAGACGTCCACAAGTCGGTGTTAAGCTTACAGCCCAACACCGTGCAGGGTGTTTGCCATTTGCCAGAGTACACCAAGATTGGCAGATTCGACATTTGCGCCCTGTGCTATTCTCAGACAAAAGCAGGTTCACACGTAACACATGTAAGCTCCGTGACAGAGTCTTGTGATGCCATGGAGAACGTTCTGCTACCTGCAACATCCTCCAGCATGACTGGTTTGGCAGTGGGTCAGTAATGGTATGGGGAGGCTTTTCTTTGGACAGCCGCACGGCCCTCCTTGGGCTAGCCAGGGGTAACCTGACTGCCAGTAGGTACAGGGATAAGAACCTCAGACCCATTGTGAGACCATATGCAGGTGCAGTAGACCCTGGGTTCCTTCAGATGCATAACAATACTAGGCCTCATGTGGCTGAAGTTCCTGCATGCAGTTCCTGCATGATGAAGGCATTGATGCTATGGACTGGCCGGCCCATTCCCTTCCCCAGACCTGAATCCAGTTGAGCACAACTGGGACATCATGTCTCGTGTCATCTACCCATGCCACGTTGCACCACAGACTGTCCGGGAGGTGACTGATGCTTTTTTTTTTTTTAACAAAATTTTTATTGAGTGAGAACAATTTATACATCAAGTATTCCAGTGTATCATGTAAATACAGGTCAAAACATGTTAAAATTAACTGTGTCTATTCTAATACACATATGTAGTTCCTGTTAAGTCACATCCTGACTCATCTCCTTTTTTCAATTTTTATATCTCCTGACCAAATATCTCCACTTTTTCAAATTTTCTATCCCTCAACCCGCCCCTTTAAACCAAACCTGATGTGTCTATCTTGCCTTACCTCTCTTCTAGCCTGTCTACCACCCAATTTTCCTAGGGTTCCCGCCAGTTGTTCTGTCAAATAATATGCTGAGTACATAAATGGCTCCACTATGTCACTTATTTCTTGATCTTCAAAGGAATCCAAAATAAATTTTTTCCACTTCTCAAAGAAACCTCCTGCCTTTTTGTCTTTATTTCGTTCCGCATCCAGCTTCTCAAGGTAGTACTACCTCTCCCACCGTTGGTAGTCCCTTCTCCAGCCAATGCCTCAATATTACCTTTTTAGCTACCAGAAGCGTTAGGTGGATCCCCTTGTGTTTGCTAAGGGACATTTCCCCTCTGGACCAAAACATAGTGAAATAGACAACACTGAGGTGACCGTGGTATTGAAATTTCCCATACTTTCTCTACATAACTAACCACCTCCTCCCAATAGTTTGCTAGCTTTGGACATGTCCACATGGAGTGTAGTAGACCCGACCTGTCTTCTCCACATTTCGGACAACTGGTCAAATGATCCTCCCTACTTTTGGCCGAGGGTAGCTTAAATGCGTATATTGCTCTATGTGCCAATCTAAACAACACTTCTCTCCACCCTTCGTTTATCGTAGCTGACCTGACTGCTTCCATTCCTTTAATGATTTTGTCGCCAATATCCTCATCTTCTAGCTCAATCTCCCACTTATGGAACAATTTGGCAGCTGTCTTGGAGGACGACCATAACTGTAGGTTACTATAGATTCTAGACAAGGCCCCTCTTCACCCTAGACTTTTTATAATTACCTCAAACTCCTCTGGGTAATAAATCCTTTCCAGTAAATGAAGCTTAGATTTAAGGTAATTTTTCACCTGCAAATATTGATATCGATGTCTATCAACCAGTGTAACTTCCTCGCTACTTCCCCCCAAGTCAAAAATTCCCCCTTGGCCTATTAATATATTTTTCAAATCTAAGATTCCTTTTTGTTTCCACTCCTCGAACAATTTACTTCCTGTGGCTAAATTGGGTAAAGCCCACAATGGAAAAAAAAAACCCCTCGGAAAACATAGGGTCAAAATTTAAAATTTTTCTTTATTCTCCAAGTTCCATCGTGTCTTTAAATACCGGTTTTTTTTAACTTTTTTGGGTTTTTCCCAAAAGGGGATATGAAAAGCGCCAAAAAAACCCACTGTCCTGAGTGACTTTCCACCTGGGTTGGAGAAGTTCCCGTCCCTGTACCCAACCAATACATGTTCCAGATCGCCAATTAACGCCTTTTAATCGGGAAACCCCCCCCCCCGGACCTTCCCTATGATAAGTTTCCCTTGGATTCTTCCCTCTTGCCCCCCCAATGTTTGAGAAGCCCATTTTAAGATATTTACACCCCTATTTTTTAAGAGCACTTGTATTTTTTTGTGGTATCAGCAGTGGCAAATTTACCCTTTTGATCAAGTGTATGGCCCCAGACAGACAGGAAGGTCCCTTTCCCATCTTTCTAGTTCACTTGTAATTTTTTTTAAAAATTGGTTTAATTTAAATTGTACACAATGGTTTTTTTCCAATTTAACCCCCAAATAATAGATGAGGTTAATTTTTTAAACCACAAATTAGTACCCTCTAGGATCCCTATCTCCCAAAAGCAGTAATTTTACTTTTTTCCCCATTTATTTTGTACCTGAAAAAGGCCCAAAAAATTCCGAATTCCCCACCCTTTCCCATTTCCTCCCTTTGGATGTCCCTGAAGAGAAGCATGTCGTCCCCCAAAGCAGACATTTTAGCCTCTAAACCCCCCCCCAAATGCTCATACAGTTGAGGTTTTCGATGCAGAGCTAGGGGGTTTCCCAAAGCTAAATTAAAAAAGAAAGGGGGGAGTGGACACCCCCTCTTTTCCCTTTTTTTTTAAACCCAAAAAGTTTCAGACAAAAAGTCAGGAGTGCCCCCTCGCCCCTTTGGGAAATTATAATCGCCAACAAAAGGGGGAAAAACCCCCTCTATACCCCTCCTGTCCCTTACCAAATTTACCTTCCCCCAAATTTTCATTATCAAATGCTTTTTGGCATCAGCACAAAAAAAATGGTTTTGACTAATCATTGTTTCTCTACTGCTATTTGGGTGTCATTAACAAACATATTTTTAAAAATCCCCATTCCCCCCAGTGAACCCCTTTGAGTTCCCCCTATTAGGGGGTAAATCTTGCCAATTGTTGGCCTTTAACTTGGACTTAATTTACATCCTGTTTAAATTTAAAAGATATCGGGCGATATGCCCGGGGTTTTTTTAAAAGGCGTCCCGCCCCTGTTTCTTAGGATTTTGTGTATGGGTTATCCCCCAAGGGTCATAAGGGGACCCAAATATATAATAAAAAACCTCTTTAAAGGGTTTGGCTTTTATGTTTTCTCTTAAATTTTTATGAAATCTCCGGAATCCGGGGGCCCGGGCGTTTCCACTTGGGAATTTTCCCCGTGCTTTTAATATTTTCCTCCAGCACTTCCCCACTAAGTTCCAGGCCCATTTTAGATAATTTGGCCATTTAAATGTCACCCAGGAATTTTTTCCCTTGACTCTATATGATGGCTGCAATAAAAATTTGAGAATATTTCTGAAAAAACTTATTTCCCAAAATTTGGATTCTTTGTAATTCCCCCCTCTTACCCTTCAACCATGATAATTGTTCCCCCCCCTCCCTCTTCTATTTTGGCCAATTTTTGCCCGTTTTTTCCCCCGAATTTATATGTTTAAGTTTGCCTTGGTCTCCAATTAATGTTCAGTCTCCCCTTTTGTGGGTTTAAAAAGCTTCCCTAGAAAATTCCACCCCTTTCCTTATTGTCCTCCAAAAGGGTTTTTTCAAAAATTCCGTATAACCTTCTTAATTTTTGGGTCCTCTCAAACAATTTTGTGTATGCTTTTTTTTGCTAGCAAATCGCCATTATCGTCCTCTCAGGCTGCTTTAGCTGCTCCCCAAAAAATAAATGGGGTGATACCCCCGTCCTCTGTTGTCTCTAGCATATTCTCTCCCCCACTCCTGGGGAAATCCGAAATTGCATGCATTTTTAGCAAGGAGGGGAAACTCCCCAAATGTTGTTCCCCCTGTAACATTCCTACCTCATATAAGGGCGAATGTCCCATATTACTAGTTCCCTATCCGATTCTTACAAAACCAGATTCGCTGGTCACCCAACAGAAAATCTATCCTGGACCAGGACTGCTGGGCTGTAATAAATGGGTGAAACGATCCCAAGGGTTTGTCAACCCCCAGACTCTTTAAAACAGACGCTCGCATAGCAAACCTTAAACAAAATACTCCTAGTATCATCTTGCCCTTACTCCCCCGCAGCCACCCTTTCTGTTTCCCAAGGGGTCATTACCAATTAAAAATTTCCCCCACATCTTCTTTATTTTCATTTTTTTTATCGTCCCAGATCCGAAGAATCCCCTCTCTCCTATTGGGGCATAACATGTCAAATGAGCCCACCCGCCTTCGTATCCATTACCCGTTTTTAAATTTCCCCCCTCCCATCCTGTTCCTGGGGAAAAAATTTTACAAGCCCCCATTTCTGTAATCAAAATGAGCTCCAGTTTTCCCCCAATGCTATGACCC
>JAODAL010070508.1:0-15899 GCA_025379985.1 Phyllomedusa bahiana | reverse complement strand
AAACGAAAACAAATGCTAAAAAAAAACCTTTTATTTAAAATAAAATCCTAAATCAGCCTTTTTTAATATTTTTATAAAAAATACCTAACGTTGCCCACATAATCCAATATCCGACTTGGGCCCAAAGGAAAAAAACTAATAAATTAAGAACATAAAAAAATGACATTTAAAAACTTTTCCTGCACCCCTGAAGTCTGCCTGTGGCTGTCTTCTGGGGGTGAGGGTACGGGTTCATTTGCAAAATATGATTGGGGGTTAAAGCACCCCCCGCACAGTCTCCGGGGGGATGGTCCTTTTCCCCCCCCAAGGAGATTGAAAGCTGTGCTCTGTACTTTTCCCCCCCACCACTCCCACCATTGGTTAGGCTCCTAGTGCCAATTACAAAAATCAACCCCCATTACCCCGTAACCTCTCCACTATTCCCCCTTTGTCCTCTCCCTTCCCTATCACCCATTCCATCTATCAACCCATAACCCCCCCTATCCCCCATTTGAAGTTTGTAGAGAGGAGAAACAGGTGGGGAAGTCGAAAAAAAAAATTTTGTAAGATGTTGTGTGGAAATTTTTTGAGGGATGAGTTGGCCCAGGAGAAGTCATCATAAGGGTTCAACGGTGAAAAAGAAAAGGGGGAAAAAGAAAAAAATACAGTCATAAAAGAGTTCGGGGGGATTTCCCTTGATGTAACTGCACTGTAGTCATTTAAAATGTCTGCAGAGCTGTGAACACTGGTTTCTACCCTTTTACATCACGTATGGGGGAAAAATTTGTTGTAGTGTAATGGTTTTTGGTTTTCGGGCACGTTTTTTGGGTTCTTAGCTCTTTTGGATGCTAATTAGGCATCCAACCCCCAGGAGAGAAATTAAAATTGTGGAGTGGGGTGAGGTTTGTAAAGGGGTGTGTGGCTCAACAACAAGGAGCGTGGTCATGAAAAAATCTTTGGGGGCGACGTGCAGGGCCACCACCCTTAGATTCCCTGGCCCCCCCACTTTCAAAAGTCAAAAAGTATGGGTTATATGAGTTAGATCAATTTAATTTACAGTGGTTTTCTTTTTTGCTTTGCAATTTAAACATTTTGCTTGAGTTGGTCAGAAGTGATTCCCCATGCCCCTGAAAAGCCAAAGTGCCAATGGGCCAGGAGACAGTTTACCTTTCTTCCCGGGCTCATGGGGAGATTAATGAAGGGAACGCTTCAAGAAGATAGAAGCAGCAGTTTTAGCGGGTAGAGAACTTTAAAAATACAAGAAAAAGTGTGGAAATTTTTAGTCCCCCCAGCCCCTATGGCTTTGGGAATCCCAGCAGATTCGGCCCCTGCCCCAATCCCAATAGTTCTTTGAAGTAACCAGATACTTGGGGTTAAAGGGGGAAAATCCTCCCTGATAAAACCGGGAAAGGCTTTTATGTGTTGGGATTTTTAAAGTGTGGGATTACTGTCCTTACTGCATGGAGTGTGGTTTGGACTGATAGAAATATTTTTGTGAAAGAAACTCTATTTTATGTGCGCAAATCATTTGCCGGGAAAGAAAACATGGCTCAGCTGTTTGAAACATTAATCTTTTGAACTCTGTGCTTACTCTGCATGTACATCAAGAGCACCCCACACCCATCACAGGGACTTGAGCGGAGACACGTTTGAGTGTTCCCCGTGGGGGAAAAATTTTTCCATCTTGTGCAGCCCACTTCATGGTATTGGGATTTGGAGGAGCTTTATAGGAGTTTTTTGTGAGGTTTGCCCCCGTGAAAATGGCGAAGGCCAACTACTATACCCCTTCCTTGCCCTCTCCCCTGCCTTCCTTTTGGGCCCCTCCGGTTCACCGCAAAACCAATATGTGGCTCAGCCTTTATGTGTCATCCCTTGGTATACCCCTGGAAGTGAGTAAGCGGCACGAGGCCCCGGTACAGGGTTTACGTCTGACTGTCTGTAAAAACTTTTGACCCGTCGGCCTTTTAGTGTGAATCTGTGGGGAAAAAATGGTCATTACATTTTTTTGCTTTTTCATACATTGGAGGGGGCCCATTTCTCAAATGTTTTATTCAGGGTGGCAGGGAAAAGGTTTAGAAATCCCTTTCTTAAAAATTTATGGTGCAAGTGGACGTGTCAGGTCTCTGTCACTATGTAGATGGTAGTTGATGGAAGTGCTTTGATGCTTTTATTTGTGTCATTACTGTTTGTCATTAACACCCTACACCCCACGTCCTTTAGTCACTGTTATAACCTTCTGGAAGTTTCCAGTGCTCAGACCCTCTACCACTTTCTAGAAGTTTCTCCACCTCGTCACAGAGCTGGTTTGATCCGGTTCTCCAACTGCCTGGTAACTGACAAAACAGAGAAGGGAGAGGGAGGAGTTTGTTCACCTGCTGCTGATAGCACAGGGGAGGGGGGAGGAGTCTGATCACCTGCTGATGATGATACAGGGGAGGGGGAGGAGTCTGGTCACCTGCTGCTGATAATACAGGGGAGGGGGAGGAGTCTTTTCACCTGCTGCTGATTACACAGGGGTGGGGAAGGATTCTGTTCACCTGCTGCTGATTACTTAGGGGAGGGGGAGGAGTCTGTTCCCCTGCTGCTTATAACACAGGGGAAGGGGAGGAGTCTGTTCACTTGCTGATGATTACACAGGGGAGGGGGAGGAGTCTGTTCACCTGCTGCTGATAACACAAGGGAAGGGGAGGAGTCTGTTCACCTGCTGCTAATAACACAGGGGAAGGGGAGGAGTCTGCTCCCCTGCTGCTGTTTAAACAGGTGGGGGAGAGGAGTCTGATCCCCTCGCTGATATAAACAGGGAAGGGGGAGAGTTGTTCACCTGCTGCTGATAACACAGGGGAGGGGAGGAGTCTGTTCACCTGCTGCTAATAACACAGGGGAAGGGGAGGAGTCTGTCACCTGCTGCTCGCTAACAACGGTAGGGAGGGAGTCTGATCACCTGCTGCTGATAAAAAGGGAAGGGGAAAAAGTCAGTTTCACCTGCTGCTGATAACACAGGGGAGGGGGAGGAGTCTTTTCACCTGCTGCTGATTACACAGGGGAGGGGAAGGATTCTGTTCACCTGCTGCTGATTACTTAGGGGAGGGGGAGGAGTCTGTTCACCTGCTGCTTATAACACAGGGGAAGGGGAGGAGTCTGTTCACTTGCTGCTGATTACACAGGGGAGGGGGAGGAGTCTGTTCACCTGCTGTTGATAACACAGGGGAAGGTGAGGAGTCTGTTCACCTGCTGCTAATAACACAGGGGAAGGGGAGGAGTCTGCTCACCTGCTGCTGCTAACACAGGTGAGGGAGAGGAGTCTGATCACCGGCTCCTGATAAAACCGGGAAGGGGTAGGTGTCTGTTCACCTGCTGCTTAAACCCACGGGGAGGGGAGGAGTCTGTTCACCTGCTGCTAATAACACAGGGGAAGGGGAGGAGTCTGCTCACCTGCTGCTGCTAACACAGGTGAGGGAGAGGAGTCTGATCACCTGCTGCTGATAAAACAGGGAAGGGGGAGGAGTCTGTTCACCTGCTGCTGATAACACAGGGGAGGGGAGGAGTCTGGTCACCTGCTGCTGATAACACAAGGGAGGGGGAAGAACCTGTTTGCTGCAGATAACACAATGGAGGGGGCGGAGTCAGTTCACCTGCTGCTGATAACACAGGGGAGGGGGAGGATTCTGTTCACCTGCTGCTGATTACACAGGGGAGGGGGAGGAGTCTGTTCATCTGCTGCTGCTAACACAGGTGAGGGGGAGGAGTCTGGTCACCTGCTGCTGATAACACAAGGGAGGGGGAAGAACCTGTTTTGCTGCTGATAAAAACAGGGGAGGGGGCGTAGTCAGTTCACCTGCTGCTGATAACACAGGGGAGGGGGAGGAAGTCTGTTCACCTACTACTGATTACAACAGGGGAGGGGGAGGAGTCTGTTAAACCGCTGTGATTACACAGGGGAGGGGGAGGGGGTCTGTTCACCTGCTGCTGATTAGAAAGGGGAGGGGTAGGAGTCAGTTCACCTGCTGATGAAAACACAGGGAAGGGAGAGGAGTCTGTTCACCTGCTGTTGATAACACAGGGGAGGAGGAGGAGTCTGTTCACCTGCTGCTGATAACACAGGAGAGGGGGAGGAGTCTGTCACCTGTTGCTGATAACACAGGGGAGAGGGAGGAGTCTGATCACTTGCTGCTGATAAGAGGGGAGGAGTCTGTCCTGCTGTTTCTGGTAACATAGGTGAAGGTAGAAGTAAGAGTGGAGTTTGATTGGCTTTGTTTTATTTAGTTAACTTTTTGGTAACACAGAATAAGCTGTGGTGCTTTCCCTGCCTTGAAATAAAGGACTCCATTGGTGCCAGTACTTACTGCTCAGTGTCTGTCTTCCTGGTCTTGAGCGCCATTTCATGACAGATGGGTTCCACTGATTTCTGCAAGATCTCTTGACATCCTAACTACGGGGTCTTCTCAACAGTCCATCGATGGTAGATACCTGACCATTTATTCTTCTAGGGTTTAAACTCTTTTTTCATGTGTCTGGGATTGGCGTATTATCCTTGGCCAAACCAAGCATACATGGTTATGGAAAGTTCATGGGAAAAAGCTGTGAGCTAAACATACAGCCAGAAGATATGTTTGGCCTGCTTAGCCAAAATTACTAAAGTAAAATTAACATAAATAAAAATGGTCTGATTGACAAAAGAGAATACATGCAAGTTGTTAATGCGCCAATCAGACCCATATTCTATTCACAGTCATACAATATAATGGACAGAAACAGAATGCATCACCCATATTTCTTTTTACCAATTAGGACCAAAAACATTTTCTTTTCTTAGCTGCTTTTATTTTCTGGTTGTAGATTTTTTAATTCTGTTGTCTATGTATGATTATGGGGGCAGCCATCTTGCCTGCGCTGCTTTTAACAGCATTTAAAGAAATACTTAACTCAGGGCCTTTCCTAGGCTAAATTTCACTCAGGGCGAGGTGAAGAAATTTCGCCCCCCCTCTCCTCCCCCATGTAACATAATGCGCCACAATGAAACACATTGCATCACCATCAACCAAAGCCAAAATATACAAAAAGCTTTACCACAATGTGCTATACATAAAACTACTAAATAATAGTCATACAGTTACCAAATAACACCGCTACACCAACCAGAATCCCAAGATCACTAAGACCAAATATCACCAGCACACAGTGACCGAATAATACCACTACACCATGACCACATATCACCACATAGTGACCAAATACAGCAACACTGTGACCCCATTTTCACCGCCACATAGTGACTGAATAATACAAACTGACCATTACTGAATACAAACCATTATACTTCAACCAATATTACCAGCATACAGTGACCATACAGTGATGGATACCAGCTGTACAAAGGCTCTGCAGACATATAAATGGTTACAGTAAAGTTATATCTAGTGGGCTCACCCAAAAGACGTCTCTGAAGAGTTGTTCTCTTTCTCTTCTTTTTTTCCATCTGTCCCAGACGCCATGCGACTACTCCCGACTCTTCACTGTAAAATTTACAAAAAAAAACATCTTAAGACTCCTCAATTTTATCAGCACTTCTCTACCAATTATATCTCTATACAAACTCCCCATCTATAGCATCTCATATGGTAGCCATGTAATAGCCCCTGTAGCCCTGTAGTAGCCCCCTGTAGTCAGGTAGTAGCCCCCTGTAGCCAGTTGATGCCCCCTGTTATCAGTAAATGCCCCTGTAGCCAATGATGCCCCTTTGTAGCCAGTGATTCCCCCGTAGCCAGTGATGCCCCCCTTGTAGCCAGAGATGCCCCCCTGTAGCCAGTGATGCCCCCCTTGTAGCTTGTGTGCCCCCTGTAGCCAGTGATGCCCCCCTTTTAGCTTTGTGCCCCCTTTGAAAGCCAGTGATCCCCCCGTACCCAGTTGTTGCCCCCTGTACCCCAGTTGATGCCCCCTTTTGCCAGTAGATCCCCTTTGCCATTTAGATCCCCCTGTACCCAGGGGAACCCCCCCCCAAACCCAGTAAATGCCCCACCTGGCCAGTGATGCCCCCCTTACCCCTTTTTGATCCCCCCTGAAACCTTTTGATGCCCCCTTTACTAGTAGATGCCCCCGAAAGCCGGGCTCCCTCTGTAGCCATTTGATTCCCCCCGTAGCCAGGATCCCCCCCCCTTTGTGCCAGAGATCCCCCCCCTGTACCCAGTGATCCCCCCCCTTGTAGCTAGTGGCCCCTTGTAGCCTTAAACCCCCCCTTGTAAGTTTGTGTGCCCCCATTGAGCCAGTGAGCCCCCCGTAGCCAGTTGATCCCCTGTCCCCATTTGATCCCCCCGTACCAGTAAAGGGGCCCCCTGTACCAGTGAGGGGCCCCCCCTTGGGCCAGGATGCCCCACCTGTACCCAGTAATGCCCCCGTACCCCAGTTGATGGCCCCCTGAAACCCATTTGATGCCCCCTGTAGCCCCCCGATCCCCCGTGGGAAAGTGGGGGGGATGCCCCCGAAAGCCATAAATCCCCCCCTGTAGCCATTTTTTTCCCCCCCGGAGCCTTTGATGCCCCACCTTTTGCCAGTGGGGCCCCCCCCCTGTAGCCAGAGATTCCCCCCCTTGTACCCATTTGTCCCCCCATTGTAGCCAGTGATCCCCCCCCTTGTAGCCATGTCCCCCCATTGTAGCCAGTGTGCCCCCCTTTTTTACCAGTGGGGCCCCCATTGTAGCCGGGAAATGGGGCCCCTTGTAGCCAGTGGCCCCCCTTTTTACCCGGTGTGCCCCTTGTAGCCAGTAAATGCCCCCCTTGTACCGGATGCCCCCCTTGTACCCCGTTTTCCCCCTTTGTAGCCAGGGGTCCCCCCCTTTTGTAGCCGTGTGCCCCCATTGTAGCCGGGTTTGGACCCCTTGTAGCCAGTGATGCCCCCCTTGTAGCCAGAATCCCCCCTTGTGGGGGGGGCCAGTGTCCCCCCAAATTGTGCCGGGTGGGGCCCCCCTTGTAGCCATTAAACCCCCCCCTGTACCATTGTGCCCCATTGAAGCCAGTATCCCCCCCCTTGTACCAGTTGTGCCCCCATTGTAGCCAGTGTGCCCCCTTGTAGCCAGTGTTCCCCCCTGTGTGGCCAGGGTGCCCCATTGTTGACAGTGATGACGCCTGTAGCAGGTGCCCCATTGTAGCCAGTGATTGCCCCATTGTAGCCAGGCGCCCCCTTGTAGCCTGTGTGCCCCCATTGTAGCCATTGATGTCCCTGTAAGTAATTATAAAATAACAAAATAGTACTCACCTTGGTCCCCGCGTCCCGGTCCAGAGCTGCTCAGCGGTGGGAGCTGCTGAGTGGTGTAAGCAGTCGTGTCGTCCATAGCTGCATGCAGCTCCCAGGGATCTCCTCGGAAGCAGAACTGGGAGCGCGTGGGAGATCGAGCGTAGCAGGGGGGCGCGGTGGTATAACTGTTGCGCCCCATGCGGACGCTGTGTATGTATACAGTATAGAGGGATGGAGGCAGGACGTGAACGTCCTTCCGACCCTCCATCCTTGTACTGGCACGTCCTGCCTGACTCTGCGCGACTGTTATAAAACTGTCAGCGCTAGAGCAGGGGCGTATCCTAAGGGCGGGCGGGGCGGCCGGTCGACGGCGCCCCCCAAGGGTGTGCGGGTAGCCACGGCGCCCCCACCTGGCCTGTGAGGAGCCGTGGCGCCCGGGTTTCACCCGCCTGCCCGCCACCTAGGATCGGCCCGGACTTAACTGCAGCCACATAGACCATAGGAGCCTGTGAACAGGAGCTGGCTCATTTACTTCTATGGGAGAGTGTTGCATACTCTGTTACCTTGGAAGAAGTAACTATGCAGGGTAAAGGTGAGGGGGAGCTGTGACCATCATCTATTGTGATAAGAATCCTATGTTATCTGTACTTGGGGTCACTTTTATTGAGAAATTCCTGCTTTGTAATGATTATGAGGAGATGATGATCAGTTTTCTGGTAAACGATTAGGTCTATGTTTAGTAAAAATACTACAGGATTCCAAACTTTTAAAAATTATAGATTGTGATATGGAAAATTAAGAAAAACTTCACCAACGATGAAAAAATATAAACATAAAATATTTAACATAAAAAACAGGAGTTAAAACCCCTTACCGACATAAGGCTACAGGTACTTCATGTGTTTGGTAAAGGAGTCTGTAGCGGGCTCATTCACCAAGCCAGCTGCAATAAGTAGTAGGTAATGGCTTTTAATTTACAGCCGGGTACCTACTCTATAGGCAGCCATAGATGGCTCTGATCCAGCATTTTAAACCCTTAGATGCACCATTTCATTACTTGATAACTCCCAGCCCACTCCTTGGCCAACAAGATTGCAGGGTTATACCACAGTTGCCATAGTTGATCGGGGGCTAAGAAGGTACTGCTTGGCTGTTATCTTACTTCTCCTATTACACTGTTAGGAGGATGTCTATAGGAGTGTCATTAATTTAAACTTTAGGATTTTATTTGTTTTACATTACAAGTTTACATGTGATTGGGCCCCCTAGATGTCAGTAACCTATTGGACTAAATGTTTAATTAAAGAATAATGTTTAAAACATAAAAAATGTAAGGTTCAAAGAAACCTCATTTTGCCATTTTACAAATAAAATAATGACAAAGTTAAGCATAATTGCTATTTCAGAGTCTTTAAAAGTCTGATCTATTAAATATAACATTACTTATCACATACGATGAATCACCTTTGTTATATAATTTTTATAATTTGGTATTGTATATCATCCTCATAAATTTGGATTATAATAAAGTTGAGTCAATATAGGCTACTGTAGCGCATTTATGGGTAATGTAATCGAATTTGCCTGATAAAGGCCACCTACTCAGTGCCTCGGTTGTATATATATATTTATGTATGGGTGCAGAATATTGCGCTGTTATTAGAGATGGGCGTATTTGCTCATATAATTCGTTGTCGGTCACTGGCCGTAGTTGCCGACAATTTTCAGTTTTGTGTCCAAATTTACTTTGGGTACGAATCACGTAAAAAAAGCTATTTCCAGGCTGCACAGAGCCTGCAGGGTGCTGTAGAACACTGTGTTCATGCTTAAATATGCAGAGGGAGCTTGGTTTGGTTTCATATCAATGTTGTGTTTAGTATGACACGCACATGACTGCCGCCGCTCTTAGAATCGCTTCACTATAAATTCCCTGGCACTAGGAGGGAAAATGACCAAAAACTGAAGGGGGAATGTCGCTGATAAAGTCATGGCAGCGACAGCTGGAAAAAAATCATGCTGAGGGGCTTCATGGTGGCAACATCGTGACAGAGTGTGGAGGTGACGGCGGCAGTCCTCAGCAGCATGAGGTCAGAGGTGTGGCACAATGACATTCTGGAGGTAGCAAAACTGGATTAGGCCAAAGTGTGGCACGATGACACAGTATGGAGTTGACGGCATCAACAGCAGCAGCAAGCATGAGGCAGACAGTGGCACATGACCATTCTAGAGGATGGCAAAAGGAGTAGGCCAGTGTGGGACAATGACACAGTCGGGGAGGTCACGGCAGGCTAGCACAGCAGCTGGCATTGAGGTCAGACAGTGGCCAATGACAAGGAGTGTGTAGGTCCCGGCAGCAGCCATCAGCAGCAGCATGAGGTAGTCAGTGGCACCAATGACCACTGTGTGTAGCGTCACGGCAGCAGCAGCATGAGGTCAGACAGTTGGCACCATTGACATTTGGAGGTGCAAAAACAGGAGTAGGCCACAGAGTGGGGACAATGACACAGTGTGGTAGGTCACCGGCAGCAGCCACTAGCAGGCTGCATCGAAGTCAGACAGTGGCACAATGACAGAGGTGTGTAGGTCACAGCAGCAGCCCACAGCAGCAGCATTGAAGGTCGGACCAGTGGCACAATGACATGCTGGAGGTGGCAAATACAGGAGTAGGCCTCAGTGTGGCACAATGGAAAGAAGTGGAGGTCACGGTAGCAGCGAGCATGAGGTTAGGCAGTGGCAAATGACATTCTGGAAGTGGCAATAACAGTAGTAGGCCACAGAGTGGCACCAATGACACAGTGTGGAGGGTCTACGTACAGCAGCAGCATGAGGTCAGCACAATTTCACAGTGTGTAGGTGTCTGCTGCAGCAAACAAAACAGCAGCAGCTGCATGAGGTCAGACAGTGGCACAATGACTTTCTGGAGGTGGCAAAATACAGGAGTAGGCCAAGAGTGGGACAATGACACAGTGTGTGGTCACGGCAGACAGCCACTGCAGCTGCATGGAGGTCAGTCGTGGCACATTGACAGGTGTGTAGGTCACGCAGCAGCCACTGCAGCAGCATGAGGTCAGACCAGTGCCACAATGACATTCTTGAGGTGGAAAAAACAGGAGTAGGCCACAGAGTGGCACATGTCAGAAAGTGGAGGTCTCGGTAGCAGCTGCATGAGGTCTGGCGTGGCACAATTGACATTCTGGAGGTGGCAAAAACAGGGGAGAAGGCATAGAGTGGCACATTGACAGAGAGTGGAGGTCATGTAAGCAGCAGCATGAGGTCAGGCAGTGGCACAATGACATTCTGGAGGTGGCTAAAACAGGAGTAGGCCCACCAGAGTGGCACAATGACACCAGTGTGGAGGTCACGACAGCAGCAGCATGAGGTCAGGGCAGTGGCACAATGACATTCTGGAAGTGGCAAAACAGTAAGTAGGCCATCAGAGTGGCACAATGACTCAGTGTGGAGGTCAGCACAGCAGCTGCATGAGGTCAGGCAGTGGCACAATGACACAGTGTGTAGGTGACAGCAGCAGCAAAAAAACAGCAGCAGCAGCATGAGGTCAGAGAGTGGCCAATGACAGATTGTGAGCGAGGGTGGCAATACCTGGCCCTGGTATAGATGTGGTAGGCAGATGGAGAAATGTCAGACAGATGTGTGGCATCAGGTCGGGTGGGGGGGGTGCCACCCCCCCCCCCCCCCCCCCCCCCCCCCCCCACCCCCCCCCCCCCCCCCCCCCCCCCCCCGGGGACGGCATCAGAATAGTGGCTTGAGGCAGGTCGTTTGAACCCAGACTGACGCTAAGATTGGTGTGTGGAAATCCTGGCCGATCACACCTGATTCATCTTGACAAAAAGGTAGTCGTTCCTCATTTCCGTGGGACAGCGGGGTTCTCCTTGCGGGTAACGATGGCCCCCGCCGAACTGAACACCCGCTCTGATGCCACACTACTGGCCGGGCTGGACAGCTTTCTCCACTGCAAACTCGAAGTTGCGGCCACACATCCAGTTTGGATGCCCACAGTAGTCTGCGGATTCTTCTTATGGGGTGGAGAGTACTGTCCATGTAGGCCACCACTGTTGGTTCAGGGACTGTCCAGGTCCTGCTGCTGCTAGCGACGCCCTAATCACTAGGCGGGTGAAGGAAGCCTGATCTTCTGGTGCTCCAAGACTTAGGTTGCTGTAATGGAGTGGTACTGTCTCCCCCCACTTTCCCCTGACAGCGCAGCTGTAGTATGTGAGCGCTGAGGAACCCCCCGGTCAGACCTGCAGAGGAGGGACAATGCAAGCACATAGCGCATCGGCCAATGACTACGGAGGATTGCCATATAGTTATTTGGTAGTTTGTTCCCTACATCTCATTAGGGGAAAAAGGCTCCCATTTTGGACCGGGTAGCGAGGGTCCAATAGGGTGGTGAGCCAGAAGTCATCCCTCTGCGGTGATGGACTATTCGGCTGTCTACTAGCTCCAGACAATTCAGCATGCGCTGGGAAATTGCAAAAAGTGAATCGTGGGGCTCCCCTGCCTCCATCTCCACTGTATAATGACACGGTGCTGGCGGGTCATTCTGCTCATCGCCATCTACCTCCTCCAGTGATCATGCTCCTCCTCTCTTGTCACCGGGGTAGAAAATCCAATCATTTTTCACCAGGGACATATGCTTCTGCTCCAAAGTCCTCCTCGCCTCCTCCATTTCAGTCCCCAGCGGACTCTTGTGGCCGCAGAGAGTAGTCGCCACATCTCCAAGGGGGTTTTGACCCCCCATGTCCCAGACAGTTTTATTTCAGCTTCTGTTCTGGACATGAGCAGTGGATTTCGTTATTCATCATCATCTTCTCCTGTCCTGGCGGGACTGAATAATAGTAGCCTCCTCGAATGGCCGCATACAAACGGCAGGTGTCACGCATGAGCTGCCACTGGCTTGACATCAAGTTACCACAGGGAGTTACTCCTGTCCGCCTGGATCATAAAAAATCGTTAAGCCTTTCTCTGTTCATACAGTCTGTCCAAACATGTGGCAGGCTGGTGTTTCCAACGCGGGTGTGTGGAAACATCGCTGATCAGATGTGTGTTGGGGGAGGCCGGTTCTGCCGCTGCAATCTCGTAAGAGGGTGTTCCCTGGCTTTGTACGAATGGATATCTGTGATGCACATTTTCCGGGCCTTTTTCAAAAACTTCTAAAGATCTGTGGAAGACTTCAGGAACCTTTTCAAAAACCAGTTTTGAACCCCGCGCCATACAAGGGGAAATTGGACCATCCCTCCTCGGTGCGCCGGACCCCCATTTCCCCCCATTGTCTTTTCACCGGGGTTTGGGATTTCAGTTGGCGGGGAGAAAGCCACAAAACGTTTTCCCTTGCTCCCATGATGCGGAGCAGTTCCCCCCCCTGTGTGACTTTGTTGCCGAGGAAAGGGGCCAGGGTAAAAATTTGCGTGAAAACCCGCTGTGCCCAACACATGGGGAATTAAATGGACATATTTATTTGAGGCTGAGATGGGGGTGGGGTGGAGGAGGAGGAGGGGGAAACCTTTGGGGGGCCAGGAGCCCATTTTGAAAAAGTGGAGGAAAAAAGGGGGGCCCCCCCCTTCCGCCCAAAATTTTTTGGTGTGCCTTGGCTGGAAGCCCCTTCACCCAGGGGCCCCGAAAAGGGAAAACATGTACTGGCCCTACTTTTATTTTACGGGCTCCAAAACGTCCGTGCCGCCTGCACCTGGAAAAAAACCAAAAAGCTCAAGGACGGGAAAACACTTTCTTTTCAACATTTTTAAATAAGTGCGGAACTCCCCTTTTTTTGGGGAAAATAAATAAAACGGCTTGGAACTCTCCCACCCGGGCCGGGCACAAGCCATTAGTTCTCTAAATGGTCCCAGAGTCCCCCATTTGGAAAGGGAGGGACGCAGTACCAACAACTTGGACGGGAGCATGGTCAGCTGCTGCACCTTGGGGATGGTTGGATGCTTTAACTGTTGTCTTTTTTTGCAATCGCCCCGCTGAACGACTGCTGGCGCCTGAGTAGCGAGGCATGAGCATCTGGACCGTGTTTTTTGATGTCAAAGAAAAAACCAGCTCCCTTTTGCAGAGGTTTTGGAAACCTTGCTGGCTGCAATGGCATCGGCCCATTGGGTGCTGGGTGCTAAGGCGGCAGGATGGACCACCACAATCTGGGCCCCGTTTCTTTTCCCCCGGCCACCGGATGGTGACGCGCATGTGTTGACGCGGGTTTGTGGTGCCAATGTTCTCCCTGGGCCCCGCTTCACTTTTTGCCCACGAAATTTTTCATATACCCCAAAAACGGGTTCCTCCGGTGTCTTACAAAGAAACTGCCACAAACCCCCGAGTAGCGAAATTTTAAAACCGGCCCAAAGCTCCGCACTGAGGGGACTACTAATTTCCCGGGGCCCTCGGGGAGCCCCTGTGCCGATACTTTTTTGGTCCCCGAGAAGCGGGGTTTTTTACCCCTGTGGGCCGTTTGGGTCCCTACCTCACACTCCCGTTTCCCTGCCGAAAATAAAGGCCACCAACCCACCCTTTTTTTGGGTGCGACGCTGCCTGACGCGCAAGCTACGCCCTCTTTTTCCTGACGATGAAAGAAAACCCCTTTCCCTTTACCCGCTCCCAAGGCTTCCTACCTCATCATCAATTTGTGTTTCAAAGTCACTGCTGTCCTCATCACCGGGCTTTGGGGTGCAGAGGGCCGACCCCTCACAAAACATGACCCCCCCATGCCACCCCCCACATCTAACTTTTCCGCCAACCCGCAAGAAAGGGGGGGGAAATTTGGGGGCCCCCTTTCTTTCGCTGCCAAGTCCTTTCTGACAGCCCCCTTAATTTTTCAACCTCCAAAATAAATGGCCTGGGGCCCAAAACCACATAGTAATCTCTGTCTGAGGGGAAACGGGTGGGGAAAAGAGGCGGGTTTTTAAAGGGCAGGTTTAGGGCCCCCTGACCCCCCCTCCCGGGCCCCTGCCAACTAAAGGGTTTTGTCTGAACCTTTTCCCCCCGACTCTTGGCTTTGGGTTTTTCAGATGTCATCGGGGGGAAGTGGATGAACTAGTCCCAACCAAAAAAAAAAACCCTTGGGGTTTTCAAATCAGCACATGGGCCCTAAAAATGACACCCGGGGTTGGCCTTTTCCGAGGGGCCCCTGCTGCACGTTCCCCCCCCTGGTTGCGACCTGGGGGCCCGTTCCAGGAATTTTTTTGCCACCCGCCACTCCCCCAGGTGAAGACCTCCCCCACCGTCGACATAATGTTTGTTTTTTAAAATTAACAGACACGTTTGTGAAAATAACTGTAATAAAAAAATACACACCCTGTATTTGACTCCCCAAAAAAAAACCCCCCCAAAAAACTTTGGTAACCCTTTGGGCAAAAACTGCCTCCACAAATTTTGGGGAGGAAAAATTGACTTTCATGTGCCCCTTTAAAAAACCTCTGTGTTAATTTTTTTTGAAATTTAAAAAACAAACAGGCTTAATTAACCTTTGGATAAAGAATTATGCTAAGAAATTTTTTTTTTTGTTTGGGGGTGAAAAAAAAGTTTCTTTTACTGAGTACAACTACAGAAAAAAAACTTTTTAACCCCCTTTGGGTTAAATTTTGGGCCCCCAAAAGAATTGAGGGAGCCCCCAAACTACACTTTTTACGTGTTTACAATGGCGTTTTTTTTTAAAAGCTACACAACAAAAGAAAAAAATTGTAATTTAAACCCTTTGCCTTTTTGAATTAAGCTTTCAGGAAAATTGATTTTTTGGCGGGAAAACGACGTTTCTTGGAGTCACCAAAAGCAAAAAACAACGCCATTAACCACTGGAAAAAAAAATTGGGGCATAAGAAAATTTAGCACCACAAACAAAAACTTTTGTAAAATTGGGAAAAATGGTGTATTTTTTACGCTAAAAACAACAAAAAAAAAAAATTTAAAAATTTAAACCCTTTGCTTTTGAATTATGCAAAAGGAAAATTTGTTTTTTTTTGGGGGTTGAAAAAAAACGGTTTCCTTTGGGGGTCAAAAACCCCAGCCAAAAAAAAACGCTTAATTTTAAACCCCCGGGTGTAAAAAGGCAAAAGAACCCTTTAAACAGCCACAAACTACAAACTTTTTTTTTTAAACGTGTTAAAAATGGCGTAAAATTTTTTTCGCTACACAACAAAGAAAAATTTTTATTTAAACCCTTTGCTTTGAATTATTTCAAAAGGGAAAAATTTTAAAAATTTTTGGGGGTGAAAAAAACGGTTTTTTTTGGAGTCACCCAGGGAAAAAACAACGCTTAAATTTAAACCCCCGGATTAAATTGCGCAAAAGAAAATGAGCACCAAAACTACTATCTTTTTTAAAGGGGTTTTTCAATGGCGTATATTTTATGCTTTCACAACAAGAAAAAAAATTTTAATTAAAACCCTTTGCTTTGTGGGAAATTCTACAGGAAAAAAAAGTTTTTTTTGGGGGGTGAAAAAGACGGGTTTTTTGGAACTCCTTTTTTTTAATTTGAAAAATATAAATCACAAAAACTAAAAGTAACAAATATCAAAACCCTGGATTGAAAAAAAATTAAGACAAATTTTCCCAAAGAAAGATTTGCCTATCCGGGGATAAAAAGTTCCCAAAAATCCCCGCTTAATTTCGGCCATAATAAACAAACTAAGGCTTTGCCACCCAGGCAAACTAAAAAATTTCCCCCCTTTTGGGTGAAAACAAAC
>JAODAL010070507.1:0-15899 GCA_025379985.1 Phyllomedusa bahiana | reverse complement strand
ATACTTTTCAGAAGGTTTTTTTTTTTCATTTTGGGGCAGCCAAAAAAGGTTGTTGATAGATTACTTTGCAGTTAAATTTGAATCCAGCAATTTTGTTTTGATTTGAGGGATTTGAGAATAGCTGTGATTTGCCAGTCTTTTTAATAAGAGACTTTCCAAAACTCTTCCATACCTTCTCAAATTTTTATATTTCTGAACATGGAGCGAAATTCAGGGGTAAGCGAGCAAAGAGGGGGGTAGGACATGGAGGTAGAGGTACAGAGGAAGGTGCTCCTTCCAGTGCTGGCGACAACACGCATGCCAGCGGATCGTCAGTTGCAGGGACCTCAGGCCTGTCATCGCTGGGTCAGGGCCTGTGAATCTCAGTAATGAACAGCGTCGCAATATCTGTCCTTCAGTGGTTAATGCAACTTGCATCCAGCAGTCTTACCTCCTCGTCCTCCCAGTCACAGCCACAAATGTCGTCATCAGCATCACCAGCATCCGTCCAACATGAAGCAGCCCAAATGTCAACTCGTGTACCCACCACTGTGGATAATCCATTTTCTGAAGACCTCTTTGATGACAAATGCGGTTGGAGTCAGAAGGCATGTTAAAAGATCAAGAGGCCAAAGAGGATGATTTCTCTGTCTGACGCCAGTTACTGATGCCATCAGAGGAGGAGAAGGAAGCCGGTCAATCGCAAAAATCCGGGCGGTCGGCAACGCCTTGCAGTCCCTCTTGCTTGTAGCCGCTCCTGGATGCAGAATGTCAGGACGACCAAGTCACCTGTGTTGATGATGATGATGACGACATTGCGGATCCAACGTGGTCTTTTCAGCAGAATTTGCTTGCGAGCGCTTCATCAGTGGACGAGGAGGAAGACGATGGGGTAGTGTCAGTACGGGTTCCGCCTCAAAAAGGGAGAGGCGGTCGCAGAAGTCCGCTGATATGATTCCGCCAGCCACGGTCAGCGCAAACCCGCTCCTCGCTTATCGCCGTCAAAAGGTCCAGGACCTCTCAAGCCTGGGCCTTCGTTGAGCAAGCCTCTGATTCACCCGCGATGTCATATGCCGCCTTTGCGTAAACGCATAAGTAGAGGCAAAACCTTAGGTGGTTAACCACCACCAACATGTCTAGTCAATGCAGCGAATGCATGAGTTGAAAATGGAGGCAACACTTGGCCAAAAAAGGCCAGACCGACGTCGGGCTCAACCACTGTCACACCTCTGTCTCCGCCTCCTCCTCCGCCACCACCAAGCGTTCCTCAGCTGCCATGTCTCTCGAGTCATGATCAGGGATCAGCCTCGCTTCAGCCTCCACGTCGCCCGAGTACACCAGCACCACCAGAGTACCCATCCTACCCCTTCCTTCCGCCAGTTTGACGACCTGCACAGCGGCCAGTCTAGCAGCCAGCCTTCTGTCTTCCAGGTTTGGGAGCAGAAGAAACACTTAAACCCAAACCATCCGAAAGCCAAAAGCCTGAATGTCGGCATTACCAGGCTTTTGGCCTTGGAAAATGTTGCCTTTCCATCTGGTGGACACAGATGGGTTCCGCCACATCATGGCCCTTGCCTGCCCCCAATACCAGATGCCGAGCAGGCATTTCTTTGCCCGAAAAGCTCGTCCCTGCCCTGGCCACCACGTGTCATCTAAATTTCAAGCGCGTTGTCTGCATCTGTGGTCCGGAAAGTCCATTGACCACGACACATGGACTAGTAAGCACGGCCAAGGCCGCTATATCTCTGTGACAGCTCACTGGGTGAGCTGGGTGGATGTCTCTGGGGTGACGGTGGCTCTAGGCTCGGCGCACGCTCTTCAAAACCGCAGGGATGGTGCAGGGTTCTTTCCCCCAAGGTCTCTGGTGGCATCACGTTGCCCAGAGAAAACCAGGCCGTTGTTGAAATTAATCTGTCTTGGAGACCGTCCACACACAGGTCAGGAGCTGTGGACGGCTCTCCGCAACGAGACCGAGCGCTGGCTGGGTGCCAAGAACCTTGTGCCAGGCAAGGTGGTGTGCGATAACGGGCAAAATCTACTGGCGCCCTAAAGATCGGTAGGCTGGAGCAAATCCCTTGCCTGGCACATATCATGAACCTTGTCGTCCAGAAATTTCTAAAGAGCTACCCGGGTCTGGACTGTCTGCTGAGGAAGGCTCGAAGTCTTAGTTCGCACTTCCTCCGTTCACACCCTGCTTTGTCCCGCCTGGCTGCGTTGCAGCGTCAGCTCGGCCTACCCGTCAACCTTCTCATTGTTGACGTGGCAACACGCTGGAATTCCAGCCTCCACATGCTCAGCGATTGTGGCAGCAGGCAATGCCATTATGCAGTGCGAATTGATATATGGCTGAACAAGCAGCGGTACGGACCTCAGAGGTGTTGACACCACCGAGAGTGGAAGGCAGTGAAAGGCTATGTCACTATCCTTGCCAGTTTTGAAGAAGCCACTAAATGGTCAGTGCGGCACAATGCCATTGTCTGCATGAGCATTGTGGCTGATCTTAGTTCTGGAACGATGTTGGAACACTCTGATTACAACAGGTCCCGCCAAAAGAAGGCAGGAGGAGTACGGACACAGATGCGGACCCGGAGCCTTTATCTCCGTACAATTACACAATGCCTGACAGTTTTCACAATTTCATCGGTCTCTTTTGGCAGTGGTTCGGGTCCAGAGCTAGCTGCAAGGGGGCGCATCATGCTCTAATGGGGTGAATCATCTACATGGCATTGTCTGGGCTTCGTGTTGAAGCCGCGTGTGCCGGAGGCTAGAGGTAGGAGCGTGGAGGAGCGCACGGTGGAGGAGGTATTTCTAGACCCGATGTTACCAGACGTCCCTGCCTTGCTTGCGAAAGGTGGGTTGGCAGCGAATTTGAGGCGGAGGTGAAGATGAGGTAGATCAGTTTGCTAGTGACCCTCGACAGGAGGCTTGGGAAATCAGGCTCCCTCTCTCACATAGTGCTTTGGATCATGCTCCATTTCCTCCAACATAGATCTCGCATTTAAGGGCCATCAAAAATGAACATCTGTTTATGGGTGGCCTCCCTCCTGGATCCCCGTTAAAAAATCAAAAATCAGGCACTATTTCATTCCACCCACCCATTATAGAGAGTAAAATGCAGAACATGGAGACCTTGTGATTGAATCAATGGAGACATCTGTTGCGTCTCGCTTCACGTTCCCTATAATTGTCCACGGTGGAAAACACATCAGCGCTCGTCTGACTGCAGTTAGAGTGCCAATGCAGGCGTTTGTTAGCGGCGCTCAGCAGGCTATGGTGGGCAGGAAGCCCCCTATGGGTGACCTATGGCATTCTTTGTTTACACTAACAACGATGCAATGCAGGGCACAACTCCTACACACTAGAAATCAGATTAAGATCATGGTTGCTGAATATCTGTGTCTCATAATCAACGATGTTTGTGCAGGGGTTCCGGACCCAATAGACTTTTGGGTATCACAAAAGGGGGACGAATGGCTGGCTCCGTATTGCCTAGAGGTGTTGTCCTTAGCCCCAGCAGCCAGCGTCCATATCTGAGCGGACCTTCAGCACAGTCTGGGGTATAGTACCTTAAAGACAAACGCCATCCGGTTTAACATAGATAATGTGGTCGTTTGACTGTTCATCAAGATGAGCAGGCATGGATTCTCTGATGTTGTTGTGGCCCCCAATTGCCCGAAGCCAGGCTCACCGATTAGGTTGCACAGTCTTACTTCACATTACTTTTTCAAAACAGAAATGGTCCTCTGTAAATACTTTTTTTTAAAATGATCATTTCTTTCTGCAATTTTTTTTCTCTTTTTCCCACAACAGTTAATTTTGTGGGTTTTGCTGTTTGGGAGGAGACATGTAAAAGACTGAAAGGTTCTCATGACAACACACCGTTATTCCTTGTACTCACTTTATCTTAAGAAAGTTTTCGCATTGTCAATGGTTTTGTTGGTCATGTTGCGTGTGTTTAAAGCTATAATTATGGTCTTTGAACGGAAATGTGGTTCTAAGTGGCATTTCTCCTTCACATTTTTTAATAGTGGACTGGACGTACATTTTTATAATTTTCGTGAGGTCATTGTGCCTGTGAGATACTCAGCTATATTAATGGTCTTGTAACAGATATGTTGGCTTCTAGTGGCATCCATTTCTCCCTCACAATTTTATAACAGTTGGACTGAGTAAGAAGTCATTTTTATAATTTTTTGGGTCATGGACTGCTTTGTATGCTGCAATACTACCGGTCCTATTATAAAAAAAATTGTTTCTATACAGACATTTGTTCTTCACAAAATTTGACCAAAGTGGCTCAAGGGTCATGCTCCTGATTTCTCTGGGGGGATTTGGCCTGTGACATGTAGCTATACTACAGGTCTTTCAAATAAAATGTTGTTTCTAACAGAATTATGTTCTTACACATATTGACCAAAGTGGCTCAGAGGGTCAATGCTTTGAATTTTTTGGGGGCATTTTGCTGTGACATGACAGTCTATACTACAGGTCTATTCTAAAACTGGTGTTTCTAAACAGACATTTGTTCTTCTCAATGGTCAAGAGTGGCTAAAGGGTGTGATTGGTGCTGTCAGAATACAGAGATTAGGTTAGGGACACTGTTAATGGACACATTTTTGCAAAATGATTGTTTTTGCAAAGATTCTTTAACATACGCTATCAATCCCATGTATTGAGACAACCCATTTGTTCAATTAAAAGAGAATACAAAGAACAGGCTGGGCTTCCTTCACCTATCTTTCAAAATGTGTTTTCTAGAATTTATAGTTAACTAAAAATTTGCAATGGTACAAAATAGCTGTTAAAAAAATTCCTCTGATTGTACAAGGGAGGTACTGGAAAAACTTGACTGATGTAGGTTATTCAGAGGACATGGAGTATGGAGCACGGACAGAGAATAACAAAGTTACAGTGACCTTTCTCTTAGCACGTTGAGTAACAAATGAAGAAAAAGTATTACCTAAGTAATGGGCACATGGGTGTTACAGGAGCGTTAACCACTAGATTTCAAGTGAAAGTCAATTGGTCCACATCTCATACAGAGGGGCAAGCGTAAACCCGACGCCATACTAACCACAGTATTGGATGTGTACAGTGGTAGGCTGAGTTCTCACACTTCCGTGCGCACTTTGCTTCTATGCACAACTGTTTCCTATTGCTGCTTACATCAGGGCATTTTAACCTGCGTGTGAATAGCATGTCGGTCGAAATCGCAGGGCTCTTCACCGCACCCTTTGTATAATCGGACATGGGTCATGCTGTGGCCAGGGACTGGTATTGTCAATGTCCAGTGAAATAATATATGGTGGTTGAAAGTCTCCTTTTTCCGGGGACTTTTTAAGGTGGGGGGTCATGAGTGTTTGCCTGCTCATGACTGTGACCCGGACGGTATAGTCAAGTCCAGTTCAAACTAAAATGGTTGTGAAAGTCTCCTTTTTCCGGCACTTTGTTAATGTGGGGGTCATGCTAGGTTTGGGCTCATGCTGTCGGGCCAGGACAGGTATAGTCAATGTCCAGTTAACTAAAAATGGGTTGTTTGAATGAATCTTTTTGCGGCCACTCTTTTAAATGTGGGGGTCATCGCAGGTTTTGGGGCTCATGCTCGCGTTCCAGGACAGGGATATTCAATGTACAGTTAGTAACTTGATGGTTCATATATCATACTGCCTTCTGGCACTTTTTAATTTGTGGGTTGATGCAGGGTAATGGGTCGGCTGTGGATACAAGACAGGGTTAAGCTAAATGGTTGTGACTTTTTTTCTGTGACTTTTTTTATAACCTCAAGTGTGTTGTACGATGTAGTCGTTATCACTTTGACTGTTGTCGGATGTTATTTCAGCTTCTCCAGCCTTATTTGGGTGGACATTATGATGGGTTGTTTGTTGTCTCTCCTTAGGACTTTAAGGGTCATCGCGCATAATCGCATGATCACTATCGAATAACATATCGATAGCGGCAGGACTAATCGACATCGATCGATCTCGATTGCAACGCATCGTCTACACTAGTGAGAACATTTCCTCGCTGACTGCAATTCTGATGAGCAAGCGCGGTCGGAGATCAGAGTTCTTATCATGCTTCTTCTCTTGCTGCTTACAACCTGTTTGCTCAGCAACTAGCGCTGTGTTCCAGGATTGGGTTAAGTTCCTGATGCTGTATGATATATAGGACCCAACCATGTGACAGTTACAGAACAACAAGCATATTTATACATTAACTTTGTAACACTATTCACATGATACGATCTTTCCCTGGAGGGTTATTCTCCTGATACTTCCTGTTACATATCCTATAACTTGTTCTAAGGGAAATACTCATTTATTTCATCATTAGAATTAATATTAGTAACTATAGCATTGGCGAGTATCAGATTTAGGTCGGTTACCTTATAGCTGAAATAAGAGTTTAATAGCAGCAATCATTAGCAAAAAGTTCACATTCCCTCTTTTTCCTAATTTTTGGGGTTTCTTATGCTTAATTCACGCAGCGGCATTTGAGAGCGTATTTTTGGCAGCGTGGATATTGCAAGTTTGGCCCAATCCTCTCAATAGCACCAAAAATTTGGAAATGGGTATTAGGAAAGAATGGCGGTCTTAAATTAAAAGATGTTTATTTTTAAAAAGGGTTGGAAATGTGGCAATTTGAAGAGCCTGTATATTGGATTTAAAATTACATTTGTAAAGATTAGAAAAGAATTTTGGGGGGAAATTTCATCAAGTGATACCCCAATGTGTTTCAAATATGGGTATGTATAATGAAAACCTTTGTTTTCTTTTAGCAATTGAAATGGTTTTTAATACGAATTTTTCATTGGTTTTTTTAAAAATTTTTTTTTACCCTTTTTTTTTAGTTAAATCCAATCGTTACATGAATGGGACAAAGTTCTTCATGGGTGTTAACTTGCAGTGGCAGCCAAGCATTTTTTAGGGGCCCCCGAGATTAAAAGGGGGCCCCGGAACAGTAACGACTCGCCCCCTTAGGAATCAGGCCCCCCCAAAAGGTAGTGGCAAAGCTCCCCAGCGCATTAAATTTTGGAGAAACTCTCGGCCTTCAGTGGTGACTCTGCCCCCTTCAGACAAAACCTCTTTGGGGGGAAGGGAAGAGTGATTATTGTTTTAAGTTTTTGCTTAACAATCGGAAAACCTTACATCTATAACCACCTAAAGAACCTTTATTCTACAGAGGTCTATATTTCTCCTTTCAGTGCTCTATTTAGCTACCAAAAGGGGCCTATTACCAAAGGCCCCTTTCATACTACCAAAAGGGGGGCCCAAAATACCTTCAGGGGGTCCCCACCACTTAAGGGGGTTATATTTTCCCAAAAGGGCATACCCCTTTCAACCCTAATACCTACAGGGCTAGATTTTTATCTACGGGAGGTTATATTGGTCACTTAAGGGAGAGTCTGTCCCCCCCTTGCCCCCAAAGATCTAGCGTTAATTTTTTTTGTGTCAATTTTTGTCAAAAAAAATTTTTTTTTCCTTATACAAACGGGAAAATTTATTGTTAAAACGGTGGTTTATTTTTTGCTCAATTTTTTATTTGATGGAAAAAAATTTTTTTGCAGAAAATGGGGGGCAACGTAGGGCCAGTTCCCCCGCATTGGCAGGGATCCACAGTTGTTTTGAAGAGATTATCTTTTGGGTGAGATAATGCCTTTGCGCCCACATTTTGGTACTGTCTTTACTAGGTGCATTTGTTTCGGACGGGGCCGGAGGATGTGGTCAGCCATTTTGTTAAATTTTTGAACAATAATTCCAGGAATCTCAGATTTACTTGTTATCAGCATAAAACATCTATTGACTTCTTGGATGTTATGTTAACATCCACAATGCGGGGAAATCATTCTATTTAAAAACCATATAAAAAAATTTTAAAGCCAAAAAATTCCATTCGGCAGCTCCTCATGCACCCCGGGGGAAAGTTGCGCAACCTACCATCGGAGAGATTGTTTTTAAAGGAAACAGCACAAAATGGGCAGTTTAAAAATCATTGAAGAGAACTGTGTACTAATTTTAAACAGCGAGGCTATAAACAAGCAACTTTAGATGCAGCCGTTAAGAAAATGGATAGAATTAATAGAAGTGAACTTCTAGATGTCAGTACCAGGAGTAGGGATAGACAGTTGGATTCCAAGAACGTTACATTTAGCACAAGGTACAGCAGGCAGTTCACGGAAATAGTTAAAATAATTAAAAGACACTTACCATTGCTCTTTATTAATCCAGAGATGAAAGAAACCTTAGAGCAAAAATGTTTCAGCTCACCCCGACTCAGAGTTTAACCATCGGGGGAAAAGGGGGGCGGCCCCCCCAAAACGCTTGATGTATACGCCATCACAATGCTATTTGCACAAAAAGGGTCCTAAATTTTTTAATAATCCCAATAAAGCTACAACTTTTAATTTAATCATTCTTGTGGACTAACTACAAGCGGATATCACCATTTGAAAATGTATCCTTTAAAGAAACCTTAACCCATAATGCCAGGTTCATTTCAAGACGATCACCGAATTTGAGCTCATTGCTATCCCCTAGCTTACTTGCTCCAAGGAAGAAGGAAAATAATACTTGGCTAAACGTCAAGGGTTTTTTCAAATGCGGTCACGCTGTATGTACGGTGTGTCATTATGTAGAAAAAACAAAGCAATTCTCTTCCTTCATTAATGAAAAAAGTGTTTTCCATCTCCACCCACATTAATTGCAACAGTAAATTTGTTGTGTATTTGATCAGTTTGAAATCTGTAAAGTGAATAGTGGGTTGTCTCAATCCCCTCATATTAGAATTCTAAAATCTTTCTGATGCTTTTAAACCCTTTTTTATTTTTGGATCGCTTATCAAGGCAAATTTTTTAAGTCCATGGGGAGATTTTTCAAGCTTCTCTGTCATTTGGGATAGGAAGGAAACGCAATAAGAGGGGGTGAATACAAAAAATTATTTTTTTAGAGAACTTGGTGGATTTTTCATCTTTCTACACGAGTCCCATTGGGATTAAATACCAAGCAGGATATTTCATACAAATATTAATATGTTATGATTTTTGATTGCTAGGGTTGCCTTTGATTCCCATTAAATGCCTTTTTTTTATATTATTATATCATTAAAAACAGTCAGGTTATTTTCTTAAACCTTTTGAATAGCCCTATTAGCTTGAGAGATACGGATGCAATTTTTAATGTAGGATTTCCCAATGTTTACTTTTTTTTTTTTTTTACAGTCCATGTTATTTAAACTTTTTGTTTTGTTTTTGTGGCGGTTTTGTTCGATTGCAGCAAATTTGTGGTAGGTTTTTCTGTTGCCCCGCAGATTTTAAATAGACCTCCCATCACCGCTTGGTTGATTACCTGTTAGCCATGAGTAGGAGAGTTACCTCTCGAAACGCGTCGGCGTGGGTATGGTAATATCTTGAACAGAATACCACCGTAATCTCATATCTAATGTTGAGAGTAATCTTCATGTTTTAAAGATTTTTTTAAATAAAGTTTTTTTGATATACACATTTTTACGACTGGACTCCCCCCCCTCCCCCATCTGGATTGGAAGCTGGTGTATGTCGCATTGGCGTGTGTGTGTAGTCTTATGGAATCTGAAGGTATTGACAACCCTCACTCCGTGTCTCCACCAGAATGTACTGCTCGTGCAGGTGAGCTGATTTACCGTTACTTTTGCTTGCATCTATTTTTACCTATAGGGGGCCTATATAACTACCTACAGGGGCTCTATGTGCTTACCTACAGGGAGCCTATCTACAGAGGCCTATATATTTAGTGGTCTACCTACAAGGGGCCTATATAACTACCTACAGGAGTCTATATCTACCTACTGGGGGCTTATACATCTACCTACAGGGGATCATATACCTGGCTAAAAGGGGCTTTAACTATGTGCCTACATAATTTTAAGTATGTGTCTACCTGCTATATAGAGGGTGTACTTACTTGCTATATGCTTTATAGCATTTCTGCGCTAGAATGCACCTGATTTATGACCGGTAGTAGAGCTGGTTCATAAATCAGGCGCATTCTACACTTTTCTTATGCGCAGAAAAATTGGTGTCTAAGCACCAAAAATCATACATGTCGCCCTTTTTACTTTGAACTTTGTGTTATAGATTTTTGTTTATTTCTATTGGTATAAAGAATATAATTTAGGGCCCGTCTCCATGGCAGGGTTTTCAGTTGGTTTTACAGACGGTTAGACGGTTGATTTAAATAGAAAATCCGGGCAGCAGTCCACACTGCACGGATTTTCCGCCAGACGGTTTTTGACACCGCCGACATTCCTAAAAAGTTAGAACATGTTCATTCTTCTGCCTGGTTTACGGGCAGAAGATGTACATGTCAGTGGTTAAGGGGGATAAACTGAGGGCAAAAGTAGCAGAGACAGGGAGGCACAGTACAGTAGCCATTGGCTTCTTCTCTGGTAGGCCCTAAGCACCCTAAACTCCCTGTAAGTAGTTCGGTATACAGGACCCTGACTGATTAATCCCTTACCGACATTGGACGTATGAGTACGATCTAATGCCTGTAAGGGGCTTTGTAGCGGGATCGAATTGCCGTCCTGCTACATAGCTGCCGGGTGTTAGCTGCTAATTGCAGCTGACACTCGGTGGTTACAGCGCGGGAGGGTTACAGCGTGGCATCTAAATCAATGAGAAGCGGTGATGCGCACCGTTCTTCACTGTGATCGGGGCATCCAAGGTAAAACTGTAGGGCCCAGGTCACTAAATATGGCAGCTGGAATCCTTGTGAAGGCTTCTATCGCTGCCATGTTTTCGATTTTGCTACTTTCAGCCCCAGGCAAGAAGTACTAAAACCGCCATAATGGTACACCCTAATGCATTGTATTACAATGCATAAGGCTGTAAAAATGATCACTCCCCCTAGTGGTGTAGTACTCTAGGGAGACTCAAAGTTAAAGTAAAAAAAATAAAATGTTTTAAGTTACACATATTTGGTATCGCAGCATCCGAAAAAGTCTGATCAATTAAAATATAACATCATTTATCCCGTACGCTAAACATCGCAGAAGAAAAAATATTCCAAATGGTAACATCATGGTTTTTTGGTCATTTCATGTCCCATAAAAACTGAAATAAATTTAATCAAAAAAGACACATTTATTCCATACTGGTAACAGTAAAAAGTACACTTCAGCCCGCAAAAAATGCCACCTCACTCAAGTCCCTAGGTGTTAGTACAAAAAAGTTATTGTTCTCATAAAATGGCGCCGCCGCTCAAATTTCAAAAATAGAAAATGTTTGGAATTTTTTTTTTACGGTACCAAAACATAATGGAAACCCTACACGTTTGGTATTGCCGGAATCGATGCGATTCTGTAAAATACAGATAACACATAATTTTTACCAAAGATTGAACGCCGTAAATGCAAAACACCTGCAAACATGGCGAAAGTACGTTTTTTTTTTTACAGTTTGCCCAGTATATTTACCAGTATATTCTATGGCAAATGGCAAAATAAAATCCCTCAAGTGTCTATGCAGATGAAAAAATAAAAAAGTTAAAGCTCTGGGAAGGCAGCGAGAGAAAAACAAACGTGAATAAAATAGGCCTCAACGTTAAAGGATTTCAAATAAAATTATACTCACCTCTCCCCATTCCCCACCAAGCGGGACCCAGGACTAAGCCCGGGTCCCAAGCGCCAACGTGCTCCCGATTTCCCCAGAAAAGGGCCAGTCTCGCCCAGGACACCCAACATTGCAGAAGGCATGATACCCCGCCACCCAAGACCTGCCCCCCACTCCAGGCAAAGCTGGGCCAAAAGGGGCAGGAGTGATAGAAAAAAAATTATCAGGACGCGATATGATGACCTAGCCCCAAGAGTTCGCTAATTTGAATAGTTGGTGTCCAAATCCCAGATCCTCTGTTGATCACCTGAATGGTGGGTCCGCAGCAGGTGATAGGACTCAGTTGCAGTACCAACCACAATTGTATCACAATGTGTGATAAACTGCACCCGGACACCGGGCCCCCATTCAGCCGATCAGCACAGCAAAGATGTCGAGAGTCAGGATAGACAATTAGACAATATAGAATCAGTGTGGATTTAGGTGCCCATATACATCTGATGAATTACAGCCAAATTAACAGGACTACAAGTTGATCTGATATATGTATGAGATGTTGAGGCATAGAAGTTAAAATCCAACATGCCCAATGCTTTGATCTCACCGGAGAAAAGACGCTGCCAGAGCCCCATTTGCATAACATTTGTTCCTCCATAGGGGGTGTCTGTAAAGGCCCCCTTGAAACCATATCCCAACAAATATTCTGGCAGAGCCATAAGGATCTTTTGAGCTACATTTGTTCTATTTTCCCTATAATGCTTTTGTATCCAGCAAAAGTGTTAGCTTTCAAAAAGAGAGCAAACGTAGTCCAAAAGAGACTATGTCGTCCTTACAGATGAATATGACTCCACCTTGGCCCTTCTGCAGTGTACATTGGTATCACTTTTTTAAGGTATCCTGACGGATACCCCTGACAGAAGACAACAATGCAACGTGAATATGGCCTAACTGCCCAAAGAGAACATGGACGTCAAGAGTTCAGGAGTCATAGCTGTTTGTCTGAAAGCTTCCTACTGTGATTGGCCATTAAATAAGACATGTCCCCCCAATATTTTGGAGGGGCCCACAGACCGCATTTTTTTTTTGGCCCAAAAAAGAAAATATATAAAAATTTGCAGTTTAAAAAGCATGGGGCCGGATAGGGGACAGACCCCTGTGGGGGGAGCCCCACGGAATCGGGCGCCCCCGTTCTGCATTGGGGCACACATGCGGGAGGGGGAGTAAAATACGTCCCCTGCCAGCGTGGGAGCAGACGCGCGGTTGTCATTTAGAGGCAACTTACCTGGCTGCCCCACCCCCCTCTAGGGCCACCACTTTTTGAGACCCGGCCGGGAGTAGGGCCACATGGAGGAGCTGTTGCCCCTTTATGCAGGCAGCAGGTACTCGGGGGTCTGAGTGGCTGCAGAGTAAGGTGAGGGGGGGCGTTAGGGGGCTACTTTACCGGCGGCTCCTGACACCCCCCGCTTTTCCCCCATCCAGACGAGACTTAGTCTCCCGTGGCTGGCCTGGAGTTCATCCCCGGGGCTCGCCTGCACCGAAGGAGCCCCTCAGAGGACCCCCAGCCTGGGGGAAAATTTTTCTGATGACGGGGCCTTTTCCCTTCCCCCAGGGGGGCACAGCTGGGGCCCCAGTGGCCCCTTTCCAGAGGTAACCAGCCCGCCTGGTTATGTTCCAGTTAGGGGGCCCCAGACAGGGGCGGGGGAATTCGAGCCTTCCCCAGACCATCTTCGAGCTTTGGCCGGAGAATTTCTTCCACCAATGGCGGGTAGCACTCTTTTCCCCCCCCGGGTTCCTCCATGGCAGTTCCCCCCCTTTCCCCCTGGTGCGGGGGTTGTACTCCCGCAAAAATTCTGTGGTCTTTCAGGCACCCAATTGGATCGGGAACATGGGGGCCCCTTTCCCCGGAAGTCCGGTGTTGGCGTTTGTTTCGGGGATCAGAGGCTATAAACCCCATGGGATCCCCCCCCAGCTCACTGTCCCCAAATTGGTGAATTCCTGCCCCCAATTTCTTTGCCCTGTTTTCCCCTCTTTTGGGTTTTTGTCTTCGGTTTGGTTCAGATGGGAAAAGTCCTGTTAGACCCCAACCCGGGGGGTCATGGGGTGTGGCCCCCTGGGCAGGGCTTTTTGGTTAAGGATTTGGGGGGCCCTTTTAGGGAGCCACCAATGGCCCGTGTACATCCAAGGCCCCCCTAAAAGCCCATGTTTTTTAAAAAAAAAATCCCGGGGGGTGTTTGGGATAGGGGAGTCCTTCCCCCCCAAACATGGGAAAGACCAAAAAATTTGGCCCGGAACCAAAATAGGGCCCCCAAAAAATTTTAAACTGCTCTTGTTGGAGATATTTAAATTTTTGGAAAAGGGGGAAAAAAAGATGACAGCAAAAAGGGGGGAAAAGAGAACCCGGCAAGGTGCTTGTTTAACTAATTTTTCCCCAATTGGATGCGGGGCTTTTGCTATTTTTGGCAAGCATTTTTAGGTGAAAAAATTTTTTTGGGCTGGCGCATGTTTGGGCCCTTTTTTTGTTTTTTTGGATGCCATTCGGGGGGCCCCCAGGAGTTTATGAGGGCAGGCATGGCTACGTTTACGCAGCAAATTTCCCGTCAAAAAAAAGGGCAAGTACGCCCTTAAAAATTAGGCAAGATTGAAAGGGGCCCATCACCCTATATTTAAAAGGAAAGGGTCTACCCCTTGGGCATTTTCCTTTCATGGGGGAAAGGGGGGAATCCGCCAAAGGAGGATTTTTGGGGGGGTTTTTGGAGGGGGGATGGCCGGAAAAAAGGGGGGGTTTTGGGTTGGAAATTTTAAATTTGAGACCCAATTGTCGCTTTGGGTCAGGCTTTTTGCTTCAAGAGGGTTTTCCCCTTTGTGCATTTGCAGAAATCTTATGGTTTTCCCCTTGTTCCTGGGGGGGAAAAGGCGGGGGCTCTGGTTATACCCAAAGGGGTTTGCCGCCCCCGGGTTGGCCGGTTAACCTTTAAAAAGTGGGTTTCCCCGGGATCAGCGGGAAAAACGAAAAACTGAGGCAATTTTTTCGAGGTTGGTTTGTTTTTGGTATGAGGGGGGGGGAAGGGGGGGTGCCCGGTGGGGTTTTCAACCCATTCTTTTGGGCTTTGGGAGCGTTTTGGGAGGGTCGTTGGGATGCCCCAGATGTGGGGTGACCCGAGGGGCTGAGTGTGCCGAGGTTGTTGTGGGGGAACGTGTTCCCCCCCAATTCCCCCCGCTTTTCATCTGGTAAACCCCCCTTAACGTTAGGTTTTTTTCCTTTGTGGAGGGAAATTTTTTGGGGGTCATTTCCTTTTAGGGATTTAAATTTTGGGATACCCCTTTTGCCCTTTGTTTGGGGCTCAAATCCGGGTTTGTCCCAGTGTGGTTTGCCAGGGTTTCCCAAAGGCTTTATGGTGGAAAAGCGCTTCGTTTGAGAGTTTTTCAATAAGATGCACCCAAGCTTTATAGACCGATTGCAGGTTTGTTTTTTGGGAAATGGGGTTTTTTTTGTCTCCCATATGGTTTTTGGGGCCCGGGGGAGGGTAATTTCTGGAGAGGGATGTGTTGGGGTCCACATGAATGTGTTGGTTTTGGGGACTTGGGGCAATTTAGGAAAAAACCCCAGGGATTACCGGGCTGCGCCAGAATTCTGGGGGTTTTTTGGGAGCCCAAAAAGGGGGTGCAGCCCTTTTTTTGGCCGATTTTTTTAATCGGGCCCCCATTTTAACAAAAAAAGGTGTATTATAAAAAACCTGGGCACTTTGAATCCCCAAATTTTTTGGGGGGGGCCTTCGGCGGCATGTCACATACAAAAAAAGGAATTCTATACTTTTTGCCTTTATTAGGGCCCAAACCCAGGTGCATTACTGCTGGATAGGTACAAAAAAACCTTTTAAAAAGTGGTTACCGGGCCAAATTTGGGTTGCTTTGTAGCAAAAAAAGGGGCTAAATCTATGACCCCCCCCCTAAAAGCAGGTTTTTTGATTTGCCCCCATTCCATCCCTGGGAAAAAGGGGAAACAAAAAATGGCCCGTCCCGCAACCCAAAATACATAAAATGGGGCCATGGGTACCCAAAAGGGCGGGGAAAGGGGGAGAGTTTTTGGGGCTTGGGGGTGCAAAGGGAAATGGGGTGCAAGGGCCAAAATTCGCCTGGGGCGGGAGGGGGGTCCCTTGGAGGCATTTGAAAAATTTTTGGGAAAGGGGTAAAATTTTGAGTGGGCTCCCCAAAGTTTAGGGCCCTTTTGGATAGTCGGGGCAAAGGGGGGGCTCTAGGGGACTGGGGCCCTTTTGGACCCTGGTGAAGTGTTTTTTTTTTATCCCCCTTGGGGTTGTTTTCCGGTTTTTTTTTG
>JAODAL010070506.1:0-15900 GCA_025379985.1 Phyllomedusa bahiana | reverse complement strand
ATGAAAGGAAAGGGAAATTTTGTAGGGATCTCCTCAGATGTAAAACCCTTTTGGATCTATACTCTAGGAACTGATACCCACAGGGACTCAAAAACAGCTAAATTTTTTTGCTTTTTTTAAATGTGGTTAGATTGGGGGGGCTTGTGTCCCCTAGGGGGGTTTAACTTTTGAAATTTCCACATTTTTATCAAGCAGTTTTATTTATATATTTTTAATTGAGTCAAGTATCTTCTATTTTTTCCTCTTTATTCCTCTAACTAACTAAATATGTACCTCTAAACTCTATTTTAACTACGCACTGTCTTACTGCGTCCATTGTGTCATATACTTATATCTGTGTCATATTTTGATCCATTTTTATTACTCCCAGGGATGCCAAACAAGATCTACTTTATACTTGATTTCTGTCCATTGGGTGCGAGTGAGATTTTTGCCGTGCCCCACGAATGGCCGTTTGTTCTTGTGCATATTATGTACTGAAACACTGGCTTGAACCCCCTTACTTGTTGTTCTCTATATTAACAGTGGAGGAAGTGGCCGTTGGGCACTCGGCAAGTGGGGGGCGGAAAGTGACTTTTGGGCGATTTGCGCGCTCCCATACCAAAAACCAGGGGGGGAAGTTTTTTCCCCGGACTTCGCGCCGAGGGGGAGTGAGGAGGACGGAGCAAGATGTGACCGGGTTCCCACGGTGACAGTGAGTAACCGCCTTCCGTCCATTTAAGGCTGCCTTGCATTTCAAACAAAACGGGGGCACACCATAGCCTTCTGTTCTTTTGAGCCATACGCTCTATGCCCTTTGATTATATGCATCTCTGTGTTGGTAAGTAGGCTTTTTTCTCTGATGATATATGTTGCGCTGCGTGGGGTTTTGGGGTCTGCATGTGTTGGGAAAATGATTGGACGTTTGTATTATAAACTCACTTCTGTTTTCAATACACATGACATGGCTGATATACCCCAGCAGCGTTTGTTATATTAACCCCCTATTGATTTGTCTTTTTATAGCATCAATAGGGACAGGATAAAAATTGGGGGGAATCTATCCGTTATACCCGTTTCTGAATTTTTGATCCCTTTCTACATTAAAAACACTTCATTGGGTTTCCCTGAAGAACGTGGTGGGGGAAACTGTTGGGACATTGTATGATTACCCGTAAGGGGGAAAACTTGAGTCATAGGGTAAAGCCTCCTACCGTGAGGGTCGCCCTGTCGGGGGGAGTGCTCTAACAATCTACCTGGCGTGGAGACCCCATGGGCTCGTCGGTTATGTTATTAATGCGCCCTTTTTCATTGGCCTTTTTGTTTTTTTGATTTGTGTATTTAATGCTCAGCCGCTATTATTTTAAATTGGGGAAATAAAAGTTAAAAATTTTATTTCACACAATTTTCATCGACTCCATTTTTGGTTTTTCTTTCTTGCTGCGGGGGCATCTCTCCAACCCCGGCCCACCCTCCTTCATGCTCATCCCCCCCTTTCCCCTGCCTCCCTAGAAAAACCTGAACCGCTTGCTTTCGCTGAGTCTTTTTCTGCCCCCTTTTAGTGTGCTTATGGAACGCCCCATCCGTCTGCAACAAACCATGTGTCGACCTGTTTCTCTCCAACTCCCCCAACCCGCTTGCCCCCACAGAAAAAAAAGGCTCCCTCTTCACCATTCCCTTTCCCCTCTACCATGGTGGCCTCACTTCACCCACCCCCAGACCTGGAACAGGCGGGTGGAGGAGTCGGTTTCTTCTCTTCCACTTGCACTTCCAGGCCATTCCCCCTGTACCTCATCACTTTCCCCTCCTTTTAGGTCCACCCCTCAGACCTTTCGGCCATTTTCCCTCCGGGGTCGCAGTTGTCTCGACCCCTGGCTCACCCCGCCAGTTTCTGGATCATTTTGCTGCCTGGCTCCCCACTTCCTCTCTACTGAAATACCCACTCTCATCATGGGTGATTTTCAACATCCCATTGATGACCCATAAACTCTTTTGCCTCACAGTTTCTTTCACTAACTTTCTCTTGGCCTCTCGCATTTTTCGGGACTCTCCAACCACAAGGATGGGAACTCTCTTGATTGGTCTTCTGTCATCCTTTCCTAAATTTTGTAACTTCCCTAATTCTCTTATGCTCTCTCGGGACCAAAACCCTTATCCCCTTCATTATCACTAATTCTGGCTTTCTTGGACAAAACCTGCTCATCACACATTCCGAAAAATCCGCTTCTTTAAATTTACTCAGGAATCACAGACCCATACAGTCCTCACTGCCCCTAATTCCCCCCTTTCTCATGTCCTGACAGGCTGTCAAACGTTACAATGAAACTCTCACAACCACTCTGGACATGTTGGCACCACTCAGACACCGCACCACCAGAGTCAGACGCATGCAGCCTTGGCACACGCCTCAGACTAGCCATCTGCAGCGATGTTCCAGGTGTGCTGAGCGGTTGTGGAGAAAGTCGAAGCTACCTGCAGACTTTCTCCACTACAAATTCACGCTCAGGACTTACCACACTGCCTTCACTGCGCCAAACAAAATATTTCACCTCCTCATCTCAACATAACAACAACCCAAAACGCCTCTTTGACACCTTCCACTCCCTCTAAGGCCCTAGAGCTTCAGGCCTAGTCACTGACTCTGTGCTGAAGACCTGGCCACTCACTTCAAAGAGAAAATTGAAATATCCGGCCTAAACCCTTTTCTCAGTCCCCAAGTAATACCCATCCCATCCCCTCCCGCATGTACTCTACTCTCAGCCCCTTGACCCAACGACAGAGGAAGAAGTGTCCAGGCTTCTCCTGTCTGCGTGCCCCACCACCTGCTCTACTGACCCATTCCATCCCCCTCAACCAGTCTATTTTTCCAGCTGTCCTCTCTACCTTACTGCTATCTGTAACCTCTCTCTCTCTCCATGGGATCTTTCATTTTTCCTTCAAACATGCATCATAACCCCTTTACTAGAAAACCCTCTCTGGACCCGTCCTGTGCTGCTAAAATACCCACCAGTCTTAACCTGCCCTTCATCTCTAAACTCCTGGAACGCTTGGTCTTCTCTCGCCTAATCTGCTATCTCTATACAACTCTCTTCTTGACCCTCGGCAATAGGTTTCCGCACCTTACACTCCACGGAAACTGCCTTAAGGTCTCAAATGACCTCCGAACAGCAAAATTTTAGGGCAACTACTCGTTGCTGCTTCTTTGGATCTCTCTGCAGCGTTTGACACTGTGGATTCACCCCCTTTCCCCAGCATGCTCAGCGCCATTGGCCTCCAGGACACCGCTTTTCGCTTGGGGTTTCATCTTACCTGTCGGATCGCTCCTTCAGTGTCTCTTTTCTGGTTCTATCTCCTCTCCCTCTTGCTGTTGGAGTTCCTCAGGGATCAGTTCTAGTTCCTCTCCTCTTTTCATTGTACACAGCCCCCATTGGACAAACCATCAGTAGAAGCAATTTTGTAGTCACCGCAGGTGTATTTGATAGGTGCAAAAAATTTCCTTTTATTATCGTATACATTTCAGATAGTTGTTTTTTCATTTGGGGGAGGCCGCTTTTTCCATAGCCACCTTGCACTTAATTTGAATTTTAGCAAATTTTTGTAGTCACCACAGGTGTATTTGATTTGGTGCAAAAATTACCTTTTATTTTCCGAATTTGATTTTAAATGCTGTATTGCACGTGGTGCGGCCCTAATTTTTTCAAATACCCATTTTGTACGCAATTTGATAAAAAAAATTTTTTCTAGCAACTGTTTTCGTTTGTCATTGCTGCAAAAAAACCAATTTCTCTGTTTTTGAATGTTTTTTTGGGTTTTTTAAATCTCAGTTGGAAAAAGTAGCCCCCTTGTATGATTTTTTGAAAATATCAATTTTTTTGTCCTACGGGCCCCTTTTGTAAATCCCGGGAAAAATGAGGGGAAACATTTTGATTTTGTCTAAGGTTTTTCCCACCAGCCCGATTTCACAGGTATTCCCCCAAAACATTTCGTTTTAAGCTAGTTGGTGTGGGAAAAATTAGGGGTTTTAAGAATAGCTGTGATTTGCCGTCTTTTAATAAGGATTTTCCCAAAAAACCTTTCCATACCTTCTAAAATTTTTCTTTTGAAATGGAAAAAAATGCAGGGGTAAGCGAGAAAAGGGGGGGGGTTAGGAATGGAGGTGGGTACGGGAAAGGTGCTCCTACAGTGTGGGGGACAACAAGCAAGCCAGTGGATCGTGGTTGCGAAGACCGTCTGGCCTGTCATCGCTGGGTCAGGGGCCCTTGTGAATTCAGTAGAACAGCGTTGCCAATCTGTTCTTCAGTGGTTAATGCAACCTGTACCCAGCAGTCTTACCTCCTCGTCCTCCCAGTCACGGCCACAAATGTTTTTTACACTTTGGCGCAGGCCAGCTTTTTCCATAGAGCCACCTTGCACTTAAATTTGAATACAGCAATTTTGTAGTCACCGCAGGTGTATTTGATTAGGTGAAAAAACTCCACTTTTATTTATCCGTTTTACAATAACAGATAGTGTTTTTTTTTCAATTTGGCGCAGGCCATCTTTGTTCATTAGATTCAACCTTGACTTAAATTTGGAATTACAGCATTTTTGTAGTTCCGCAGGTGTATATTGATATGTGCAAAAAATACCTTTTATTATCCTTATACATTTCAGATAGGTGGGTTTTTTTCTTTTGGTGCAGGCAGATTTGCTCATAGGAGCCACCTTGCACGTAAATTTGAATACAGCATTTTGTAGTCACCGCAGGTGTATTTGATAGTTGCATAAACTCCACTTTTATTATCCGTTATACATTTCAGATGGTGTTTTTTTCAATTTGGCGCTGGGCCAGCTTTGTTCATTAGATCCACTGGCACTTTAATTTGAATACAGCAATTTTTTGTAGTCTCCACAGGTGTATTTTTAGGTTCAAAAAAATTACCTGTTATTATTCGTTTTTATACTTTTCAGATAGGTGTTTTTTTCATTTTGGAAGCAGGCAGCGTTTGTCCATAGAGCCACCTCAAGTAAATTTGATACAGCAATTTTGTAGTCACCGCAGGTGTTTTGATAGGTGCAAAACTCCACTTGTATTATCGCGATACATTTCTGATAGGTGTTTCTTTCACTTTGGCGTCCGGCCAGTTTTGTCCATAGATCACACCTTGCACTTTAATTTTAATACAGCAATTTTGTATTCAACTCATGTGTATTTGTTATGTGCAAAAATCTACTTTTAGTATCCGTATACATTTCAGATAGGTGTTTTTTTCACTTTTGGCGCTAGGCCAGTTTTGTTCATAGAGCCACCCTCTGCACGTAAATTTGAATATATAGAATTTTGTAGTCACCGCAGGTGTATTTTGATAGAGTGCAAAAAAATACCTTTTTTTATCTCGAATAGATTTTAAATAGCGGTATTGAAGTGGTGCGGCCATAGTTTTTTTCAAATAGCAACGTTGTCACGACAATTCTGATAGAAAAAATTTTCTAGCACTGTTTCTGTTTGTCTTTGACTGCCAAAAAACTACATTTATCATCAGTTGTAACTTCTGAATAGTTTTTTTAGGGCTCGTGATCTCAGTTTTGAGACAGATTGCGCAATTGTAAGATTTTTGTTGAAATAACTATAAATTTATTGTCCTACTGGGCATTTGGTAAATCTGGGATGAAGGAGGAACACTGGTGATTTGGGTCTTACGGTTCTTCACCAGACCGTTTTCACAGGTTTTCACATGAAACATTTCTGTTTCTAATGCTTGTTGGCTGTTAGGAAAATTAGGAGGGATTTAAGAATAGCTGTGATTTGCCGTTTTTTATAAGATACTTTCACAAAAAATTTCCATACTTCTCAAATTTGTATTCTTCTGACATGGAGCAAAATGCAGGTGGTAGCGAGCAAAAGTGGGGGGTTGGAACATGGAGGTAGAGTTACAGTGAAAGGTGCTCCTTCCAGTGCTGGCGACAACACGCATGCCAGCGGTTCGTCAGGTTGCAGGACGTCTGGCCTGTCATCGCTGGGTCCTGGCACCTGTGAATTCAGTATCGAACTCGCGTCGCAATCTGTTCTTTCAGTGGTTATGTAACTGCATCCAAGCAGTACTTACCTCCTCGTCCTCCCAGTCACGGCCACAAATGTCGTATTCAGGCATCATAAGCAATCTGTCCAACATGATGCGAAGGCAGCCCAAATGTCTCTCGTGTATCACACCTCTGTGGATAATCCATTTTCTGAAGACCTCTTTGATGACAAATATGCGGTGGGCGTCTGGAAGGATGTTAAACGATCAGAGGCCTAGGAGGACGATTTTGTTCTGCTCTGAACGCCCAGTACTATGTCCATCTGAGGAAAGGAAGCCGGTCAATCGGCAAATAATCCCGGAGCGGTCGAACGCACGGGCTGTGCCTCTTGCTTGTAGCCAGCAGGTCCTGGATGAAAGAATGGGCAGGGCGACCAAGTCCCTTTGTTGATGTTGAAACATTGCGGGATCCAACCTGGTCTTTGTCTGCAGAATTTGCTTGCGATGCGCTCATTCATGGACGAAGATGGAAGTCGATGGGTTGTGTCGAAGTACGATGTCCCGCCATAAGAAAGGGAGAGTGCGGTCGCCAGAAGTCCGATGAGTTGATTCCTCCACCCGTACGGTTCAGCGGAAACCCCGCGCCGCCTTTGCCGTAAAACGCATATGTAAGGCAGAATATTAGGTGTTTTAACACCAACCAACATGTTAGTCACACTGCAGCGATGCATGAGTTGAAATGGCGGCACAAACACTTGGCCAGAAAAAGGCCACACCGATGCAGGGCTTCCAACACTGTCACACCCTCTGCTCCGCCTCCTATCCTCCTCCGCCACCACAAGTGTTCCTCAGCTGCCCATGTCTCTCTGAGTCATGATCTGGAATCCAGCCTCCCTTTCAGCCTCCACCATCGACCGGGAGGTACACCAGCACCACCCAGGGAGACCACATCCTCACCTTCTCCTCTCCGCAGTTTGACGGACCTGCATGCCGTTTACAGCGGCAGTCTAGCAGCCAGCCTTCTGTCTTCCAGCGTTTGGGAGCAGAAGAAACACCTATTTAACCAAAACATCCAAAGCCAAAAGCCTGATATGTCGGCATTGCCAAGCTTTTGGCAATTGAAAATGTTTGCCGTTCCGGGGTCTGGTGGACACTGATGGGTTCCGCCACGGTCATGCCCTTGACTGCCCCAATACCAGATGCGAGGAGGCAGGCATTTCGTTGCCAGAAAAGCCGTCCCTGCCCTGGACAGCACGTTCATTAAAATTTCAAGGCGTTGTCTGCATCTGTGTCCGGAAAGTCCTTCTGACACCGACACATGGACTATTAAGCACGGCAAAGACCGCTATATCTCTGTGGACAGCTCACTGGGTGAGCTGGGTGGATGTCTACGATTGTGAGGTGGCATATCAGGCTCGGCTTACGCTCTTCAAAATCGCCAAGGATGGTGCAGAACTATTTCCCCCAAGGTCTCTGGTTGGACATTCACGTGCCCAGAGAAACCTGGCCGTGTTGAAAATTAATCTGTCTTGGAAACGTTCCAACCACAAAGGTCAGGAGCTGTGGACGGCTTCTCCGCAACCGAGGCATCGAGCGTGGCTGGGTGACAAGAACCTTGTGCCAGCAAGGTGGTGTGCGGGATAACGGTTGACTTGAAATCTGCTGGCCGCCCTTAAGATAGGTAGGCTGGAGCAGACTCATTGCTCTGGCACATGTCATGAACCACGTCGTTCCAGGAAATTTCTAAAGCGCTTACCCAGGTCTGGGCTGCCTGCTGGGATAAGGACTCGAGGGTCTGAGTTGCACTTCCGTCCGTTCGCCACCTTGCTTCGTCCTGCTGGCTGAGTTGCATGCTGTCAGGTCGGCGCATCCCCGTCAAACCGTAGCATTGTTGACGTTGGCAACACGCTGGAATTCCACCCTCCACATGCTCAGCGATTTGTAGGGCAGCAGCGCAATGCCATTACGCAGTACGAAAAGTGACACTCTGCCCTGACAAGCAGCGGTGCGGGACCTCGGGGAGTTGAGCAACCGGAGAGTGGAGGCAGGTGTAAGAGCTGCACCATCCCTTGCCAGTTTTGAAGAAGCCCCAAAATGGTCAGTGTGGACGATGCCTTGTCAGCATGAGTTATTGTGGTTGATATTAGTTCTGAACGATCGTTGGACACTCTAATACAAACCGGTCGCCGCTTCGGAGGAGGTGAAGGACACAGGATGCAGACACGGAGCTTTTCTTTCCGTCGAATCCACAAGGCCCGACAGTTTCTCAATTTTTATAGGTCTTCATTAGCTGTGGTTCGGGGGGTCCAGTGCTAGTGCAAGCAGCTCTCAGGCTCTTCAGGGTGCACCATCTCAGCAAGTCAGCTGTGTTGAAGCTGTGCTGGAGGATCGGAGGAGGAGGAGGTATTCTCTAGACACCGACGTTTTCCGGGACGTCCCGCCTTGGAAAGAGGTTGGACGCGAATTTGAGGCGGAGGAGGAAGATGAGGAAGATCCAGTTTGCTAGTGGCCCCTCGACCCAGAGGCTTGGAATCAAGCGCTCCATCTCTCACATGAGTGGCTTGGATGCTCCATTTCCTCCCAACATGATCTCGCATTTAGGCCATTCCAAATGAAACAACAGTTACTGGGTGGCCCACCTCTGGATCACCAGTACAAAACCAAACTCAGCACTTTCCTTCACCCACCCAATAGAGAGTTAATGCAGAGAAATGAGACTTGCTGATTGATCAACTTGGAGGACATCTGTTTCGTCTGCATTCAACATTCTTCAAAATGCACGGTGGAACAACGTCAGCGACGTGATCAGCAGTAGAGTGCCAAGTAGCAGCGCGGCAGCAGAGGCAATGAGGGAGAAGCCTATTGGAGTACCTCTAGCAATCTTTTATTTACCACCTCACCAACGCATGCATTGAAGGGCCACATTCCAACACACAGAGACCAGCTTAAGATCATGGTGCACGATATCTGCGTCTCCAAACACAGATGTTTTTTGGATGTGTTCGGACCCAATAGATTCTGAGTATACAAAATGGATGAATGGCCGTAGCTCGCCTCGCCACGGATTAGAGGTGTTGTCCTGCCCAAGCAGCCAGCGTTCATATCTCGAGCGGACCTTCAGGACAGCTTGAGGAGTCAATTACAGACAAATGCCATCCGGCTTTCACCAGATAATGTTGATCGTTTGACCATTCATAAGAGGATCAGGCATGGATCTTGATGGATGTGTGGCCCCAATTGCCGAGGTGATCCCGATTTTGTTGCCGGTCTACTTCACATTCCTCTTTCACAACAGAAATGGTCTCCTCTTGAATAAATGTTTTTTAAAATGATTATTTCTTACTGCATTTTTATTCTCAGTTCCATAAAAGTTAAATTTTGCAGGTTTGGCGGTGTGGAAGGAGACTGGTAAAAGACACCAAGGTTTCATGACAAAACCGTTATTCCATTTAAGCTCTTTATCTTTAGGATTTTTTTTCATTGTCAATGGTTTTGAGGTCATGTTGCTTGTGAGATTACAGCTATAATCATGGGCCTTTGGAACAGAAATGTGGCTTCTAAGTGGCATTTCTCCATAACAAATATTTTTTAATAGTAGGCTGGAGAAAGAAGTCATATTTATATTTTTTGGGGTTCATGTTGCTGTGGATACAGCTATAATTATGGGTACCTTTGGAAATTGAAATGTGGCTTCTAAGTGGCATTTCTACAATCACAATTTTTAATGTGCTGAGAAGTCATTTTATAATTTTTTTTGGGGTCATGGTTGCTGTGAGTTTACAGTTATTAATCATGGTACTTTGGAACAGAATTGTGGCTTTTAAGTGGCATTTTACCCTCTCAATTTTTAACAGTGGCTGAGAAGTCATTTTTATAAATTTTTTGGGTCTTGGGCTTTTTTGCTTGAAAATGCAGCAAATTTCTACTGGTACTATTCTTAAAAATTTGTTAATACAGACAGGTGTTCTTACACAATTGTTTACAAGTGGCTCAAGGGTCATGTTTGAATTTTTGGGGGACCATTTTGCTGTGACATGCCAGCTATACTAAGGTCCTATTTTAAAAAAACTGTTGTTGTCTAACAGACATTTGTTCTTCACAATTCCCAAGAGTGGCTCATGGGTGATGGTGGTGGCAGAATAAGTAATAGGTAGGACACTGTTAATGGACACTATTGCAAAATGACTGGGGGGTTTTTTTTTTTTTTTTTTTTTGCAAGATCATATAACATAGCTATCTATCCATGTACTGAGGACAACCCATTTTAATAACATTTAAAAAAATGAGAAAACAAAAGACATAGTGGGATTCCATCCTATTTTAAAAAATGTGTTTTCTAGATTTAAACTATAAAAACTTGCTATGTACAAAATAGCTGGTAAAAAAATTCCTCTGATTGTACAAGGGAGGGGGAGGTACAGGAAAGGACTTGACCAGATATAGTTAAATCAGAAGGACTTGGAGTATGGAGCTCGGGACAGAAAACAAAGAACAGAAGGACAATTTCTCCAGCACGTTGAGTAAAATGAGAAAAAAGAATGCCAAGAAAAATGGCACTGGGTGGAACAGGAGCGGTAACCACAGTATTTCCAGTGAAGCTCTATTAGTCCGAATATACGGAGGGGCAAAGCGCTTAACCAGTCTTGACTGTGTACTGAGGATGGCGAAATGGTCTTACCCTCACACTTCCGCTCCGCACTCTGATTCAGCACGACTTTTTCGTTGCTGTGTCATAAGGGCTTTTTTACGTGTTAATAGTGGACGGACGCCAGCCTGGGCGCTCACCGCACCCACTGTAAACTCCGGCCATCGCAGCTGAACCTGCGTGTTAATAGATGGACACAGACGCTAGCCTGGGCTTCACCGTACCACTGTAAATCTGGTCCTGGCAGCTGGACTCCGTGTTAACAGCATGGCTGACAGGCTGCACTGGCTCTCACATTCGGGGCAATCAGCGAGAGCTTCAATTTTCTCTTAAATTTGAAAAAAAGGTGAATTTCTTGAGTTAAGTAGTGTCAAAAAGGGCCCCTGGTCTGGACACAAATTGCACAATTTGAGGCCTTAAAATTTTCTGGGGTGGAGTCACTATGGGTCGCATATTGATCTCCAGGGGAGTGGACCCTAATCACTGAAGAAGGATTGGGAGGAAAAAATGAAACCATTGAATTGATTGGCTGATTCACTTCAGAAGCAGGAGGGGGCAAAGTATTCTCAACTTAGAAGTGTTTTGGGGATGTTCGGACATTTGTATTACTTATGGCGAATGTAGAGGACGATTTAAACACATTCTACATGTGTAAAATACCGGCAGGGGGGGTGTATGTTGTATGTTTTCACACTTGTAAAAAAAGCAATATGATAATTAATTTAAAACTATAAATAAAACTTCCCTAAATAATTCTGTAAACAATGTCAGTTACAAAAAAGTATTCTTAAATGACTGTCCACTGTACAAAATAGCATAGTGCCCCTCTTTGTGATCTGTGGGTCAAACACAGGTTCAGGGGTCATTTGCGGTACAGGACAGATTTGCCATTGTTCACAGTGAAACTAAAATGGTGGTTGTAAGACTCCTCTTCCCTGCACTTTTTAAATTGAGGGTCAGGACCAGGTTTATTGGTCCATTCTGCGGTACAGGACCGGTATAGTCTATGTCCAGTAAACGTTAAAAAACTAAATGGTGGTTGTAAGACTCCTTTTTTCCGGCACTTTTTTAAATGTGGGGCTCATGCAGGTTTGGGGCTCATGCTGTGGCCCAGGACAGGTATAGTCAATGTCCATTGAAACTAAAATGGAGGTTGAATGAAAGACTCCTATTTCAGGCTTTTTTTAATCTGGGGGTCAGACAGGTTTAATGGTCATTCTGCGGTACAGGACAGATATTTCAATGTCCAGTTCAACTTAAATGGTGGTTGAAAGACTCCTTTTTCCGGCACTTTTTAGGTGGGGGGTCATGCAGGTTTGGGGTCATGCTGTGCCAGGACAGGGATAGTCTATGTCCAGTGAAAACTTAAAGGTGGTTGGAAGACTCCTTTTGCGGCACTTTTAAATGTGGGGCTCATGCAGGTTTGGGGATCATGCTGGGGACCTCAGAAAGGTATAGTTCAATGTCACAGTTCAACTAAAATGGTGGTCAAGACTTTTTCCGGCACTTTTAATCTGTGGGTCAGACAGGTTTGAATGTATACTGTGAGTACAGGAACAGGTTATAGTCAATGTCCAGTTCAAACTAAAAGGTGGTGAATGAGCTCCTTTTCCCAAGCACTTTTTAATCTGTGGGTCAGACAGGTTTACATGGTCATTCTGTGGTACAGGACAGATATTGTTAATGTCCAGTTCAACTAATATGGGGGTTCAAAAGGGACTCCGTTCCCGGCAATTTTTAAATTGGGGGTCAGGACAGGTTTAAGGTCATTACTGTGGTCCAGGAAAGGTATAGTCAATGTCCAGTTCAACTAAATTGGTGGTTTCAATGACTCCTTTTTCCGGCACTTTTTATCTAGGGTCATGCAGGTTTGTGGGCTCAATGTGCGTTCCTGGACAGGGAGATTAATGTCCAGTTCAAGTAAAATGTTGTTCAAATCATACTGCCTTCTGGCACCTTTTTTAATTGTGGGTCATGAAGGTTTAAGGTGTCATGCTGTGGTGCTAAAGAACAGGTCGTGATTTTTTTTTCGTTTGGATCTATTTATAACCTAAGTGTGTTGCCTAAGATGTAGCCGTTATCCATTTGACTGTGTGGGTTTGTAAGAGTGAAGGTGTTGTTCCTCTTCCCATAGACTTTTAATGGTCATCGGCAGATATCTATATCCGACATTCGGATTTCTTATTGATAATTGACAACTATGACTATGACCCGATGATGATTGTCTCAACCATATAGCTCATCACTACACATGAGGGCTCGTTCTCAGCCGGTGGGGGGGCCCATGGGGGCGGATGTGTGTGCACAATTTTCTCATAGCTGGAGGTGAGCAGATTTATGGCCTGGCATCCGGTGTGGAAATCACATTACTGTCTTATCCATAGTCTCACCTGCTCCCTGTAGACGGTCAGTCGCATCAGTCTCCGCTTCCCGCTCTTAAGATTATTTCATTTAGGGTGTGTTTGAGTAATAGCTGATGTTTTCTCCGTCAGGAGCCCCCCCGGGCAGAGAACTTCCCACCTGGTTTTCTGCTATTGAAGGGAAAAGGTTTTTATATTAGTCATAAACAAAGTGAAGATGAAATTATATGATTTCCAGACCATTCATTATCCGATGCCGAAGCTACAAACTTTATACATAGAGCGTGGGATACTCTCTGAGGCGCAGGACACAATGATCTCTTCTGTAAACAGAGATTTACAAGGGAATAAACGTTTTGTAAGCTACTAAATAATAGAACGTGTGACTACTATGTGACCAAAGTACCAAGGAATCTGAATATTGAAGGAAAGCGTATTTTTACTAAATGAATTTCAAAACTTATTCAGAGTGGTTCCCCGGGAGGGTCAAGGGCCCCCTAAAGATACAATGTCCTCCAGATAAAATGTTTCCGCGCTGAACTTTCCTGGGACGATGTATTTGTAGTCGCCCTCCCCAATACAATTGACAGCATCCCGATCTCACCTTTTCATTAAAGATCCGAAGATTTTCAGGAAAAAATTTACTTTGAAAAAACCTCTTTAGTGAGGTGATGCAGTGATTGTGGTCTTTACACCTTCCCCAATACGTGCAGTACGACATGTCCCCGTACTGCTCTACATGTATTATGGATGATCCCCGACCTCAACCAGATCCTCATCCCAACCTCAGTGTTTTATCATCCCAGCCTCCCCTCTCTTAACCTTCAAAAACCTCTGGCTCTTCCCTTTTGCCCTTTAAAAAAGTACTTCACTCCAATCCCAAAAAAAACAAACCCTTCCCCTCTTCTCTGTCCAACTATCGCCCCATCTCACTGCTCCCTTTTGCTTCCAAACCCCTCGAGCAGAAACGTCTATCTTCAGCTGTCCTCCCACCTCTCCTCCAAACTCTCTTCTTGACCCCCCACTAAACTGGTTTTCGACCCCACCACTCTACCGAAACTGCCCAACCAAAAGTCACTAATGATCTAGAAAACTGCTAAAGCCTCATGCCACTACTCTGTGCTCCTCCTCTTGGACCTGTCCCTCTGCCCTTTGACACTGTCGACCATTCCCTCCTGTACAAATCCTCTCCTCCCTTGGCATCACGGACTTGGCTCTTTCCTGGATCTCCTCGTACCTCCAACTGATCGGCCCTTTCGCGTCCTCTCATTCTTGCTCCACCTCCTCCCCCCCGGCCACTCTCTGTTGGTGTCCCCCAAGGGTCAGTCCTGGGTCCAATACTCTTCTCTTTTCTACACCCTTGGCCTCGGTCAGCTCATAGCCTCACATGGCTTCATTACCACCTGTATGCTGATGATATCCCAACTCTACATCTCTTGGCCCAGATGTCACTTCTTACTCTCCCGGATCCCTGACTGTCTGTCCTCCATTTCCTCCTTCTTTTCATCACGTCTCCTAAAACTAAATGTGGAGAAAACAGAACTCATCATCTTTCCACCATCCAACTCTACCCCTGCCCCTGATCTCTCTATTACAGCCCAACGGCTCTAACATTTCACCGGTCCCACAAGTCCGCTGTCTTGGGGTAAACCCTAGATCTGCTTTATCTTTCAACCACACAATCCAAACCCTCACCTTTTGGCCTGCCGCCTCCACCTGAAAAACATCTCTCGCATCCGCTCATTCCTCGGCTATGACACTACAAAAATGCTGGTCCATGCCCTTGTCATCTCCCGCCTAGACTACTGCAAAAATCCTTCTCAGTGGCCTCCCAGCTAGCACCCTCGCTCCCCTCCAATCATCCTTAACTCTGCTGCCCGTCTTATCCACCTCTCTCCTCGCTACCCCTCTGCCTCTCCCCTCTGCCAATCCCTTCACTGGCTTCCCATTGCCCAGCGAATTCATTTTTAAGCTACTAACCATGAACCTACAAGGCTCTCCATGACCTTTCCCCCCATACATCTCTGCCCTAATTTTTCCAAATATCTCCCCCACGCACTCTCCGCTCCTCACAGGACCTTCTCCTCTGCTCTCCCCTTATTAGCTCCTCACACAAAACCCTTTTCCAAGACTTCCCCGTGCTTCACCCACACTCTGGAACTCCCTGCCCCAACACATCAGACTCTCCTCCACTTTCACCAGCTTCAAAAGCAACCTGAAAACCCATTTCATTCAGGCTTGCCTTAAAAACCCTTTACTAAACTTGTCACTACTTCCTCCACAGACATGTTGCCCTCACCTCCTGTCTCTTCCCTCCTCCTTGTAGATTGTAAGCCCTCGCGGTAGGGTCCTCTCTCCCTCTGACGTGCCAATTGTCATTATCCTTATCACGTACTCGTTTGACTTTATGTAATGTATGTAACCCCCTCGAATGTACAGCGCCCTGGAATCAATGGCGCTTTAAAATAAATAATAAAAATAATAATAATAATAATAATAATAATAATAAAATGCATGCAGTGGTTGGCGGTCTATAGTGCTTCTCTAAAGTACCGTGTGGTACTACAAGTCCTGTTCTGCTCTTACATGTATTAGTAGGTGATGCAGTGATTGGCGGCCTAGTAGCCCCTCTCTACAGTACAGTGTGTTACTACATGTCCTGTACTGCTCTTGCATGTATTAGTGCGGTGCATGCAGTGATTGGTGATCTATTAGTCTCTCTACAGTACAGTGCGGTACTACATGTCCTATACTGCTCTTACATGTATTAGTGAGGTACATGTAGTGATTGGCAGTCTATAGCGCCTCTCTATAGCACAGTGCAGTTCTACATGTCCTGTACTACTCTTACATCTCCTGTACTACTCTAACATCTATTAGTGAGGTGCATGCAGTAATTGCGGTCTAGTACGCCTCT
>JAODAL010070505.1:0-15900 GCA_025379985.1 Phyllomedusa bahiana | reverse complement strand
AAAAAAAGGGCAATACATACGGGGAAATCCCTAAGACATTTATGCAATTCATACATGAAAAAACTTTGAGACTCTCGGTTCACATATTTTGATCAAAAGATGTTTAAGCTGCCCACGACTTTCAATTTTGATCTCAAAATCGGGCAGTCCTATGCTATCTTTACCTCTCAATCGAGCCAATCGGGCCCTCTCACTGGGTCAACCGACCTCCTTTAATTCAGAGAGAAAAAATAAAAACACCCAACCTGCAAGCTGCCCTTCTTATGACAGACTGTGAAAGTGGGCGGGGACAGAAACCCAAAATGGAAGCACCCCTTCCTTCCCATATAGGTTAAAATCAATGTACACCAAGTATAACGTATGTTTCTGCACACTTTTCATGTATGATAGATAGCATAAATGCTATTTTTCTTTCAATGAATTCTAGAATTTCTCACCAATAAACCACACTGCGGTGACGTTATCTGAACATATGTATCTAGTTTCAGTTTTGCTGAAAGGCAAAAATAGAGAAAGATGGGCACTCCTAGTGCAGGACTTCTGGACAGGGAGATTTGAAATGTTAATGTTACGCTAATCTGGACATGTTGTGCAATCCTGGAGACACATCTCTTTCTGGGCATTGAATGTATAAACAGTTACTGTAGCCTCCTCTTCCTTTTGCAAAGCAGACCTGAGAGATATGGTTGTGAAAAAATGACCATTGATTCAGTGGTGTAAAATAGAGGAATGTGGCACTAAACTGTTACATAAAACAAGAGAAGTTTTACTTTAATAAGAACATGGACTATGTTTCCTCTGGGACCTTAGGGATCTGTGTTGTATTCATGTACTTATTATCTATATAATAATGTTGATGACTGGGCAGGTTATTTCAGGAGGCTGGTGCTTTAAGTACACAGCATAAGAGGCCTGCAAACAATAGAGAAGGCCAGGATACTAGGGCATGATGGCAAAGAAAAGGTAGGGACTGCAGAGATCTAAGGGGAAGGCTTCTTACCTCCCCTGAAAAATCAGTGTTGAAATTGAATATGCCCCCTTTTTTCCAGATGTAAGGGCCCAAACAAATTTTGGCTAAACCTCTCCAACACGTAAGAGTATCAGCCAGCTGACCTAAACTTAATGGTTATATCTATCTTAAAGTACTGTTCAAGATGAATATCAATTTTCCTGGGAAACAGACTCGTACGTAAAGGTTTTCTACCTATTAACCATATTAATTTTGTCTCATTCTTCCAACCAAATGCTTTACATGTACGTTATGTCTCCTGATTATGTGAATGTCTTCTAGGTTTACATTGTGCACTTTTGCCCTAGTTTTTAGACTAGTCTATTAAAGGGGTTGTCTCACTACAAAGATTAGCTTTCAACATGTAGGGAACACTAAATTATGACGTTTTCCAAATATATTGCTTGGTTCAATTTTTTTTGTTGAGAAGCTACTCACAGAAAACCAATATCTATATTAACAGGGTTATTCTAATACCTACAGAAATCACAGAAATTATATAAACCCAGTCCTAAAATATAACTTTTAATAAATATCCAATACATTTTTTTACAAAAATACATACATATACACCAGTGCTACGTGGCTGTCCAAGGTATACAGGGCACATAGAGTATTCCCGGGTATATTTACCTGGAAAAATAATACTCGCAAAAGCCTGTACTTTCCACTATTAAATCCTAAAGTACAGGTAGAGTAATCGCCCTGAAAAAAGGGTGGCCCCGCCTCTCGGTGGCTAGCCCTATTAAGTATCTATCTTAAATCAAATCATGATAACCTAAATGCAATATACATATTATCATTTGGATATCTTACTTCCCTTTGCATTAGGCGTGCTTCCTTATTCCCAACGCGACAGATAGCAACCATATACAGCGGTAAGATATAACAAAAACAAACAAATAAGACTTCTTCATACAGGTAGGATTCAAATGAAAATCCACACTATGCAAGGATATAAATTAGATATAGGTATGCAGAGGGTCCCTAAATCAAAGGATACCACAAAAAATTTAATTTCACAGCCACTGGTATCCCCGTTATACTTTAGATGTTTATATTATTAATAAGGCCCCTAGAATAAAGCCAGCAAGTATGGCATATACATACATAAACCAATAAATGCTACTATTGATGCCAAGATAAGACAAGGTCAATGGGCAGTCAAGCCCCAATGGACCATCACACCAATGTGTATATTAGTGAACCAGACTAACACCAGAAAAATGTAACTTAAATTTAATTTTTTAAATGAAACATCCAAAATACAAAAACTCATGAAGGCCACTTGGTTGTAAAGTTTTTAACCTAAAGGTCCATTCAGTCTCTTTACGTAGTAATTTTTTATCTACGTCTCCCTTCCTCGCTGTCATATTAATTTTTGCAATACCAATGAAAGTCATTCCCGCAAAGACTCCTCCATGCTCTTCCCATACATGTCTAGCAAGTGTAGTGTCACAGCGATGTTTAATATCCCCGACATGCTCCCCTATTCTGGTCTTTAGCTCTCTGATTGTTTTGCCAATATATTGTTTTTGGCAATGGCATATGCATAGATAGACCACGCCTTTCGTTACACAGTTTATAAAATCACGTAACACAAAGGTACACCCAGTACTGTGGCTCCTGAATTCTTAAGTTTTAGCTATATACGGACAAGCTACACATTTGCCACAACGGAACATCCCACAAGGCTTTCTATCAAGCCACGATTTTCCTCCAGAAGGGTGTATATAATGACTATGTATAAGTCTATCCCTAATAGATCTTCCTTTTCTGAAAGTAATAAGTGGTTTAGGTGATAAAACCTCCCCCAAATCTTAACTGTAATAGGAAATGTTCCATATTTACTGATGATTTCTCCACTTTTGGTTTTTATCATCGAATGTGCCTATAATCCTAGGGGAAGTTTCAGACCCTGTCTCTTTTGGCTTGCCATGAAGGAGTACATTTCTTTCTCTTTCTAAGGCATTCTTAAAGGCAGGTTTTAAGGTGCACAAGGGGTAGCCCCTTTCAAGAAATCTTTCCTTCAAATCGTCTGCTTTTCTATAAAAATCTTCCACTCTCGAGCAATTTCTTCTCACTCTCAAATACTGGCCCTTTGATATCCCTTCTTTAAGACGGATGGGATGATGGCTCTCCCATCTCAATAGGCTATTTGTGGCCGTTTTTTTACGGAAGGTCATAGTTTGTAAATTGCCCAATGAGTTTCCCTTTCCCGAAACCGAAGATCTAGAAAGGTAATCTCAGACTTATGGATCTCAGATGTAAATTTCAAGCCTATTTCATTCCTGTTTAGGGCTTCCATATAAGAGGCAAAAGCCACTTCCGTATCCTGCCACAATACAAAAACATCGTCTATAAACCTTACCCATAGCAAGATCTTAGATGTAAATGATTCCAAATCATCACCAAAAACCACCGTGCTCTCCCACCAGCCCAGGAAGAGATTCGCATAGGAAGGAGCACATGAGCTCCCCATGGCCGTCCCCCTGAGCTGGTGGAATAGCCTTGGTCCAAACAGAAAAAAATTATGAGGTGGAGGTGTAAACTCGAGTAGTTGCAGGACAAGCAGATTATGACGGTGATGTTGACTTCCCTTGTTTTTAAGGATAGAAATCTATTGCTATAGGCCCCTGTGGTGTGGAAATGCTTTATAATAGCGCTCCACATCCAATGAGGCCAATCTTACATCCTCATCCACCCGAGATTCCTCCAACTATAGGTTAATAGATCGGAGGTATCTCTTAGATACGATGGGAGAGACGTCACGAACTCCCTCAGTACTTTGTAAATGTTTTGAGACAAAGAGCCTATTCCCGAGACTATTGGACGCCCCTACAGAGGGTAAGTACCTTTGTGGATCTTCGGTAATGTGTAGAACGTGGCAATTTGTGGTTTGGAGGGTATGGAGAAAGCGGAGACTCATACTAGAGAGGAGACTGTTCTACACATGCTATCACTAATTCTTCCAATCTCGTTTTGAAGTCATCTGTTGGTATCCCTAGTTAGAAAAGCATAGCTCAAACGATCGTCCATATTTTTAAAAACACATTGGAAGTGTACATCTCATGACTCATTGAAACAATGTTTCCCCCTTGTCAGGGGATTTGATGACTAAATTGTCATCAGATTCCAGGAGTTCTAAGGCTTTCATCTCCCTAGATGGTATAATTCTTGCTAACCACTGACTTCGTTCTTTATTTAGCTAGGTTTTTAATATCTTGTCACAATTTCAAAATATATCTTTCTCTGGAGTTCGTTGTGGTGGAGGTGAACGTTTACTTTTGGGGCGTAGTTCTGTATATATCCAATGCGTAGGTCTCCTTCTCCCTCTTCAAGTAATCTGTCAAGAACTCTTATTCCTGCGATGATCTTCATTAGGGTATCTAATTGTCACACTTTATCCACTTAAATTTTTGTACGAACAAATTACGGTTCTGCTCACCCAATCGAACTCTTTGAATCTTGAGGTTGGTACAAAAGACAAGCCCTTAGATAACAAATTAATTCATCTGTGTGAGAGTCTTTGTGTTAAATTTATTTTTGGTTTTCTTTTCGCTACTGTTCTATTTACTCATTGGTTCCTGCTCCTTCAGAGAATATGGCCGGACCCTTCTGTCTGATCTAAAAAGAAGGGATGATTGATGAAGCAGAGGAGGATAAAGGAGCTTGAAGAGGACCCACAAATTGTAATCTCTTATGGTGCCCACTGTTTGGACTTACTGGTCCACGGCACATCATTTCTCTGTCTGCCCCCAAAATTTCTTTGTTGATTCTATCTCCTAGAGAATCTGCCTCTTCCTTGATAAGATCTCCTCATAGGATTATGATTCCTCCTACTATTATCACTTTCTTGTTCAGAAGCTGATGGGTCAGTAGTAGTGTTGAGCGATTATTATCGACAAAGTTGAAATCGGCACGGTTTTTATGGTGATCGGATTTTTTCGATAAGCCGATAATTTAGGTGAAAATCTGCGCACATAAATCTATTAATTTCGCCGCATTTTTCAGCGCTTCCTGTTAATTTTGGCGGCCAGCAAATAAACTTACAGAATAGAGCAGGTGAGTGGGTGTGCGAGTCAAGAACTGGGGATTGATATAGGTTGCATAATTGGCTGAATAATCTCATGACCTGGTTTTTACAATAGAACAGCCCTTCCTGTTCAGCCTCAGTGTGTTAGGAGAAGAAGAGAAGGCGTGGTGCTCTGGTCTCTGTCAATACAGTCACGCGAAAAACTGTTTCTATTTGTTCAAACAGACAGCTAGCTTTTAGCTGTGAACATTAGAACTTAGTAGATTAGAGATTTGCAGATTTTAGTAAACTTAGGCTGAGAATTTTTAAGGAGCATCTGCGCTGTACAGTCCGCGGGGGGAGGGGGAGGGGCCGGGGGCTGCGGGCGAACACAAACAGCCGGACAGACTCTTTAAAGGAGAGTGGATATTGTAGCAGCACAGACTTTGTTTAGACCCTGCATTGGATGGGTTTTTTATTAACTGGTTTGCTGGTGAAATATTACATGTTGTTGTGCATGCCTGGAACTTATTTTAGGATACAGATTCTTGTTCTAGTCACCGCAGGTGCATTTGATAGGTGCAAATATCAACTTTTATTATCCGTATACATTTCAGATAGGTGTTTTTTTCACTTGGCGCAGTCCAGATTGTTATTGAGGCACCTGTGCACATAAATTTGAATACAGCAAAATTTTGTAGTCACCGCCGGTGTGTTTGATAGGCAAAAAATTCCTTATATTATCGTTTACATTTGATAGGTTTTTTTCACTTGGCGCTGTCCAGTTTTTCTTCCATTGTGGCACCTTGCACTTAAATTTTGTCTTACAGCAATTTTGTAGTCACCGCGGTGTATTTGATAGGTGCAAATAATACCTTATATTTATACGTATACATTTCAGATAAGGCGTTTTTTTCACTTGGTGCAGTACAGCTTTCTTCATTTGGAGGCACATTGCACTTAAATTTGAATGCAGCAATTTTGTAGTACCCGCCAGTGTTTTTGATAGGTGCAAAAAATACCTATATTATCCGTAAACCATTTCAGATAGGTGTTTTTTTTCACTTGGCGCAGTCGCTTTGTTCATAGAGGCACCTTCACTTAAATTTGAATACCAGCACTTTTGTAGTCACTGCCGGTGTATTTGATAGGTGCAAAAAATACCTTTTATTATCCGAATAGTTTTTAAATAGCTGTATAGCATTGGTGCTGGCCCTAGTTTTATCAAATAGCACGTTGTACGCAATTCTGATAGAAAAAATTTGCTAGCAACTGTTCTCGTTGTCATTGCTGCAAAAACACAGTTTTCCCATCCGTGTAACTTCTGAAAAGTTATATTGCGCTTGTTGAATCTCAGTTTGGCGCAGATCGTGCACTTGTATGATATTTAGTTGAAAACTATCAATTCCTAGTCTACTAGGCATTTGTAAATCCCTGGGACACTGCAGGAGGAACACTGTGATTTTGTCTTAACGGTTTCTTCCACCAGACAGCATTTCAGAGGTATTCGCAAGAAACAATTCAGATTTCTAATCCTAGTTGGCTGTTAGGATAATTAGAGGGATTTAAGAAATAGCTGTGATTTGTCGTTTTTTAATAAGAGACGTTCCAAATACTCTTCCATACCCTTCTCAAATTTTTATCTTTCTGAAAATGGAACGAAATGGGGTGGTAAGCGAGCAAAGAGGTGGGTAGGACATGGAGGGAAGAGGTTCGCAGAGAGGTTCTCCTACCAGTGCTGGCGACAAAACGCAAAGCCAGTGGATCGTCGGTTGCCAGGACCGTAGGCTGTCATCGCTGGGTCAGGGCCTGTCGAATCTCAGTAACGAACAGCGTCGCCAATCCTGCCCCCCCCCGTTCTGCAGTGGTTAATCAACCTGCATCCAGCAGTTTATCCTCCTCGTCCTCCAGTCACGGCCACAAATGTCGTCTCAGCATCATCAGCATCCGTCAACATGAAAGCCAAGAGCCCATAATGTAACTCGTGTACCCACCACTGTGGATAATCCATTTTCTGAAGACCTCTTTGATGCAAAATGCGGTTGGCGGTCAGAAGGCATTTCAAAGACCATGAGGCCAAAGAGGATGATTTTCTCATGCTCTGACGCCCAGTCACTGAAGCATCAGCGGAGGAGAAGGAAGCTGGGTCAATCAGAAAAAATCCCCGGGCGGTCGGCAACGCTTGCAGTGCTCTTGCTTGTAGCCCGCAGTCCTGGATGCAGAATTTCAGTAGACAAAGTCACCTGTGTTGATGATGATGATGTCGACATTGCGGATCCAACTGTGGTCTTTTCAGCAGAATTTGCTTGCGAGAACTTCATCCTGGATGAGGAGATGACGATAGGGGTAGTGTCAGGAGGCGTCCCGCCTCCAAAAAGGAGAGGGCGGTCGCAGAAGTACGCTGATATGATTCCGCCAGCCAACGGTCACCGCAAACCCCGCTCCTCACTTATCGCCATCAAAAAGGTCCAGGACCTCTCAGCATGGGACATCTTTGAGCAAGCTTCTGATTCACCCAGCGATGTAATATGCCACCTTTGCGTAACCGCATAAGTAGAGGCAAGAATCTTGGTGTTTAACACCACCAACATGTTGTCACATGCAGCGAATGCATGAGTTGAATGGAGGAAACACTTGGCCTAAAAAAGGCCAACAACGATGCCGCGGATTCCAACCACTGTACACCTCGTATCGCCTCCTCCTCCTCCGCCACCACCAAGTCGTTCCTCAAGCTGTCATGTCTCTCAGAGTCATGATCAGGGATCAGCCTCTTGCTTCAGCCTCCACCATCGCCCGAGTTCCACCAGCACCACCAGAGGACCCATCCTACCCCTTCCTTCTGCAGTTTGACGACCGCACGCCGTACAGCGGCCAGTCTAGCAGCAGCTTCTGTCTTCCAGGTTCGGGAGGCAGAAGAAACACTTTAACCCAACATCCCAAAGCCAAAAAGCCTGAATGTCGGCATGCCTGGCTGTTGGCCTTTGGAAATATTGCCTTTCCGTTGGTGGACAACGATGGGTTCAGCCACATCATGGCCCCTGCCTGCCCCCAATACCAGATGCCGAGGCAGGCATTTCTTTTGCTGGAAAAAGCCGTCCCTGCCCTGGACTGCCACGTGTCATCTAATTTCAAGGCGTTGTCTGCATCTGTGTCGGAAATAGTCCATTGACCACAGAGCACATGGACTAGTAAGCACGGCTAAGGCGCTATATCTCTGTGACAGCTCAATGGGTGAGCTGGGTGGAAGTCTCTGGTGGTGGGAAACGGGGGGGGGGGGGGGGGGGGGGGGGGGAGGGGGGGTGGGGGGATGGTGGCTCTCAGGCTCGACGCACGCTCTTCAAAACCGCAGGGTTGGTGCAGGGCTCTTTCCCCAAGGTCCTCTGGTGGCATACGTGCCCAAGAAAACCAGGCCGTGTAGAAATTAATCTGTCTTGGTGTCCGTACACCACACAGGTTGGAGCTGTGGAGGGCTCTCGCAACGAGATCGAGCGGCTGGCTGGAGTGACCAAGATCCTTGAGCCGGCAGGTGGTGTGCGATAACGGTCGCAAATCTCTGCTGGCCGCCCTTAGATCGGTAGGCTGGAGAACATCCCCTTTGCCTGGCACATGTCATGAACCTCGTCGTCCAGAAATTTCTAAAGCGCTACCAGGGTTGGACTGCTGCTGAGGAGGGAGGGAGGTCCGTGGTCTGAATTCGCAGTTCCGAGTTCGCCACCCCCCTCTGCTTCGTCCGCCTGGCTGCGTTGCAACGTCAGCTCGGCCTCCACGTCTACCGTCTCATTGTTGACGTGGCAAAACGCTGGAATTCCACCCTCCACAATGCTCCAGCGAGTGTGGCAGCAGCGCAAATGCCATTACGCAGTACGATGTGGGACACATGCCTGAACAAGGCAGCGGTGCGGACGCGGGGTGTTGATCACACCGAGAGTGGAGGCAGGTTGAAAGAGCTCTGCACATCCTTGCCAATTTGAAGAAGCCACCAAAATGGTCAGTGAGACAATGCCCATGTCAGATGAGATTGTGGTGATCTTAGTTCTGGAACGATCGTTGGACACTCTGAAAACATCAGGTCCACCAGCGACGGAGGGGAGACGGACACAGATGCGGACACGGAGCCTTTCTCTCCGTTGAATACATCAGGCCGGACAAGTTTCCCAATTTTATCGGTCTTATTAGGCAGTGTTCGGGCGTCCACGTGCATAGTGCAAGGCGGCGCATCAGCTATCAGGGTGTATCATCTTGAGGCAAGCAGGGCTGTGTTGGAGCGTGCCGGAGGAAGGGGAGGAGGAGGAGGAGGAACGGTATTCCTAGACACGGACGATTACCCGACGTCCCTGCCTTGGAAAAAAGTTGGCGCGAATTTGAGGCGGAGGAGGAAGAGGAGGAAGATCAGTTTGCTAGTGCCCTCGACCCAGAGCTTGGGAAATAGGGCTCCACCGGCTCCACATGAGTGCTTGGATGCTCCATTTCCTCAACATGATCCTCGCATTTAAGGCCATCAAATTGGTACAACAGTTACTGGGTGGCCACCCTCCTGGATCCCCGGTACAAAACTAAACTCGCACCTTTCCTTTCACCCAACCCAAATAGAGAGTAAAATGCAGAAATGGAGACCTTGCTGATTGAACTATGGAGACATCAGTTGCATCTGCTTCAAGTTCTTCAAATGTCTCGGGTGGAACAACGTCAGAGACGTGACATCGAGTAGGTGCCAAGTAACCGCAGGGGCAGCAGCAAGCAGCAGCAGGCAATGTGGCAGAAGCATAATGGATGACTCCTGGCAATCTTATTTACCCCTCACGTAACGCATGTAATGCAGGGCACAATCCACACACAGAGACCTGTTATGTCAATGGTGCACGACTATTGCGGTTAAACACGATGTTTTTGGATGTGTCTGGACCAATCGACTTCTGGTATCAAAAATGGATGAATGGCCCGAGCTCGGCGCGCCACGCCATAGAGGTGTTGTCCTGCCCCAGCAGCCTGCGTCATATTGAGCAGACCTTAAGCACAGGGAGGAAGGTTCATTACAGACAATCGCATCGGCTTTACACAGATAATGTGGATCGTTTTGACTTTATCACGATGAATCAGGCATGGGATCTTCTGATGATTTTGGGGTTTGTGGCTCCTATTGCGAAGGTACCGATTTGTTGCGGTCTTACTATACATTCCTCTTTCAAAAGAAATGGTCCTCTTGAAAATTTTTTTTTAAATAAAATATTTGGGGAATCATTTGTTACTGCGATTTTTTGCTCAGTCCAAAAGTTACATTTTGCTGGTTTTGCTGTGAGGAGACTGTAAAAGACAGCAAGTTTTCATGACAAAACCGTATTCCATTTACTCACTTCGGGCGACATATATGGTCGGGCTTTTCGCCCGTTTTTTGGCGTATACCACGCCTCCCGGCCCGAATCCCGCTGTCGGGTCGCGGGGATTCAGTGTTAGGCGCGTGTTCCCCTTACAGCTGCGCCCGCATGAAAGGGGCGGGCAGTGGGCGTCGGGGGGGCGCGGGGTAGGCGTTCCGGGGCGGGATGCGCGGCGTCTAAAACTCCGAGGCATGTACGATGGCGAGTCGGCACAGCGAGGCGCAGTGCAGCGCTCGGCAGCTCTAGACGGAGATCCGGTTTTTTTTGTCTAAATTCCTCGGCAGAGGCGAAGTGAAGCAGGACGGAAACATGCAAGGAAAGCAGATAGAAGATCGCGACAGAATTCTCGGCGCTCCGCTCGTGCAGCAGGAGTATGAACCAAAAAAATCGCTTTATAAGGGCTGAAAACCTGTGTCACGAAAAGAGCTGAACGTAAAAAATTAAACATTATTAAAAAAAAATACAAAACACTTTCCTAAACTCTAGAACGGCGCAATATCAAAGAAATATGATATTAGTAAATTGCCGGAGATGCAGTAATTCAAATTCTGAAACCTATTTCTCATTGGTCGGCAATAATACGGCCAATCAGAATAGGGAGCGACTGTAAACCATTAAAACCTATGGGAAGGATTGACAATCAGAATCCACGGCGGGATATTCAAAATGGAGTAAAAAGACAGAAAACGTGCTGATTGCTGAGCTCAGCGGGTGCCTCGACCTTTGCCAGCCTAATCAGAGCGCGAGCTACTTCTCCCATTATAGTCTATGGAGAGATGGGCGCACTGAAATCTCGGCGGCTCAGCGCCGTGCGGCATGAAGTATTAATCAAAAAATTATTTTATTAAATGTAAAAACATTATGAGATAAAGAGTCGAACCCTTCTTTACAAATAAAGCAGTTTATATCCCTAACAAAGCGTTTTTCGCAGAGACTGGCGCTATATGGGAATTGCAATAGAGAAGAATTGCCGGAATACAGTATTCAAATTGTTTGAGCTATTCTCATTGGTCGGCAGAAGCCAGCCAATCAGATAGGAGGACGAAAGACCCATTATATCCTATGAGATGATTGGACATCAGAATAGAAGCGAAGTGACCATTCTTAACCTATGAAGCAGTATTAAACAATCAGAATAGGAGCGACAAAGTCCCATTATATCCTTATGAGAAGTTTGGACAATCAACATCAAAGGCGGGACAGTTCAAAATACAGTAAAAGACAGAACAAGAGCTGATTGGCTGAGCTAGTGGTGGCTTGGATTATGCCCAGCCAAATAGAGCGCGGAGCTACTTCTCGCCATATAGTCTATTGGTGAGATGGCGCGCTCTGAAATCCTTCGGGGGCCCCTTTCCACCTCAGCGCCGTTCGGCATGAAGTATTAATCAAAAAATCATTTTCTATTAAGTGTTAAAACTTATCAGATAAAGAGCCGACCTTCTTTACCAAATAAGCAGTTAAAAAACCGAACAACGCGTGTGTCGCCGAGAACGGCGCTACATAAGGGAATTGCAATAGAGAGAAATCGATGGGAAATACGGTAATTCAAATTGTTTAAGCTATTTCATTGGTCGGCATAAAACCAGCCAATCAGAATAGGAGCGACAATGTCAATTATAAAAACTATGGAGAAGAATTGACCCAATCAGAATAGGAGAGACCAATGTCATTATATCCTATGAGAAAAAATTGACAATCATATTCCAAGGCGGGAAGTTCAAAATATAGTAAAAATGCAGAAAGAGCTGATTGGTTGAAGCGGCGGGGGCTCGTCCAGCCTAGCAATCAGAGGCGCGGAGTTACTTTCTCATAGAGTAGTTTCTATGGGGAAAAGAAATTTGAGCGACGCTCTGTGATTGGCTAAGTTAAAAGAGGCGCCGTTATTTGGACCAATGGGAGAGCGAGCGGACGCTCCTAGGGTTTTCTAATGCATCTGATTCAAACTGTACGATGGCCGAAATCAAATTATAAGAACTACAGACGTTGTCCCGATGTGTTATAAATTGAATAATAATTGGGGGTAAACGAAAAAAAAAATAATTAAATCAATAAAATCATGTTTATTACTTTATTTCATTGCAACCATACTATTGATCCTTGGCTACGAAAATAATGAAATAAAACATGATTTTATTGATTTTATTATTTTCTTTTCGTTACCCCAGATTATTATTCATTTTTTTACACATGGTGACACTTCTGTAGTCTTATAACTTTTGATTGCGGCCTTGTACAGTTTGATTCAGATTGCATTAGAAAACCATAGGAGCGTCGCTCGCTTTCCCATTGGTCCAAATAACGGCGGCTCTTTTAACATACGCCAATCACAGAAGGCGCGTCAGAATTTTCTTTTCCCTCATAGAACTCTTATGTGAATATAGCTCGCGCTCTGATTGGCTAAGCTGGACGAGCCCCAGCCGCTTCAACCAATCAGCTAGTTCTGCATTTCTACTGTATTTTGAAAACTTGTCCGCTTGGGAATATGATTGGTCAATTTTTCTCATAGGATTTTTAATGTGGACATTGTCGCCTCCTATTCTGATTGGTCAATTCTTCTCCATAGGTTATAATGGGACATTGTCCGCTCCTATTCTGATGGCCTGGTTTAGGACGACCAATGAGAATTGCTTAAAATAATTTGAATTATGTATTTCCGGCGATTCTCTCTATTGCAATTCATATATAGCGCCGAGTCTCGGCGACAACGCGTTGGTTGGGTTTTTAACTGCTTTATTTGTAAGTAGGGTTCGGTCTTTATCTGATAATGTTTTACACTTAATAAAAATGATTTTTTGATTAATACTCCATTTTTTTTTTTATTTTTGGCCGCACGGTGCTGAGCCGAGATTTATCAGAGCGCCCATCTCTCCTAGACTATAATGGGAGAAGTACCGTAGCTCGACGCTCTGATTGGCTGGGATATTCCAAGCCACCGCTAGCTCAGCAATCAGCTTCTTTTTGTCTTTTTACTGTATTTGAAACTGTCCACGCCTCTTTGATTTTGATTGGTCCAAACTTTCTCCATAGGATATAATGGGACTTTGTCGTCTATTCTGATTGGTAATACTGCTTCATAGGTTAGAATGGGCCACTGATCGCTCCTATTTGTTTGGGTCTAAACTTCTCATAGGATATAATGGGTCTTTGTCGCTCCTATTCTTGATTGGCTGGCTTATGCCGACCAATGAGAAATTAGCTTAAACAATTTGAATTACTGTTATTCCCGGCAATTCTTTTTATTTTTTCCCCCCCCCCTCTATTGCAATTCCCTATGTTAGCGCCGGTTGGCGACCACGCGTGTTTTGGTTTTTTATCTGCTTTTTTTGTAAAGAAGGGTTCTGCTCTTTATCTGATAATGGTTTCTTAACTTAATAAAATGATTTTTTTATTAATACTTCATGCGCACGGCGTGAGAGCCGAGATTGCATTGCGCCCATCTCTCCTTGACTTTATGGAGAAGTAGCTCGCGCTCTGATTGGTGAGCTAGCCGAGCCCCCGTAGCTCAGCCAATCACCTCTTTTTCAGCATTTTTACAGTATTTTGAAAAACTGTCCCGCCGTGGATTCTGATGGGTTAATACTTCTCCATAGGCTAGAATGGGTCTCTGTCGCTCCTTATTCGGATTGGACTGAGCTAGCCAAGTCCTGGTAGATTAAGCATAGCTCTTTTCAGATTTTTACTGTATTTTAACTATCCGCTGTGGATTGTGATTTGTCTAAACTTCCCAATAGGTTTTTTTGGTTCTCTGTCGCTCCTATTTTTTGATCATGGCCGGTTTTGCCGACCAATCAGAAAGCTTTCTGGAATTTGAATTGACTGTATTCCCGCAATTTACAATTATCATTATTCTTGACCTTAGGATATTGGAAAGTGATTTTGTTTTATTACTTTTTTATTTTTAAGGTTTCAGCTCTTTTCCTGAGAATGTTGAACGCCTTTATAAAGGCGTTTTTGTTCATACTCCGCACCGACATGTGGAATGATTTCTCGCTGTTCCAGCCTGTGTCTCGCATCGGAACAGATTTTCGGCGCAGTCCCGCACGGCGCCTAAGTCCCGCACTGCGCCCATGTCCCCGCACTGTGCCCCACACACACTGGCGAGGCGCGGTGGACTTTTCCCCGCATGTATGAGTGCACTACCTCCGGTGGCGAATCATAGGCCCAGCCCCGCACTGAGCCTCAGTCCCCGCACTGCGCCTAACACACTGGCCAGGTGCGGCGGAATTTTCCCCGCATGTATGACCGCACTACCTCCGGCGCCGAATCATAGGCGCAGCCCCGCACTGCGCCCTAAAACACTGGCGAGGGCGGCGGACTTTACATGCTATGTATGAGCGCGCCCCGGCCCCGACATAAATCAGGTGCAGATTCCGCCGGAAAACTGGCGGAAAGGTGCGCCCCGACCCGGCGGGATTCATACATGTGGCCCTTCATCTTTAGAATTTTTCGCATTGTCAATGGTTTTGGGGTCATGGTGCTGTGAGATACAGTTATAATTATGGTCCTTTGGAACAGAAATGTGGCTTCTAAGTGGCATTTCTCCCTCACAATTTTTAACAGTGGCTGAGAAGTCATTTTTATAATTTTTTGGGGTCATGTTGCTGTGAGATACATCTATAATCATGGTCCTTTGGAACACAAATGTGGCTTCTAAGTGGCATTTCTCCTCACAATTTTTAACAGTGGCTGGCTGAGAAGTCATTTTTATAATTTTTTTGGGGCATTTTGCTGTGAAATGCAGCATTATACTACCAGTCCTATTCTAAAAAAATGTAATTTCTAACAGACATTTGTTCTTCACAATTGTCAAAAGTGGCTCAAGGGTGATGGTGCTGTCAAAAACAGGAATAGGTTAGGACATAGTTAATGGACACATATTGCAAAATGACTTGTTTTTGCAAGATCTTTAACAGAGCAAGCAATCCCTGTAGTGAGACAAACCCATTTAATACATTTAAAAAAGAGAAAACAAAGATGTGGTGGGATTCCATCCTATTTTAAAAATGTGTTTTCTAAAAATTAAACTGCTAAAAAAACTGGCATGCACAAAAATAGCTGATACAAATATATTCCTCTGAATTGTACAAGGGAGGTACAGGAAGACTTGAAACAGATGTAGGTTACCTAGGACAGTCTAGTCAATGTCCAGTTCAACTAAAATGGTGGTTTCAAAGACTCCTTTTTGCGGCACTTTTTAAATCTGTGGGTCAGACAGGTTTAATGGTCATACTGCGGTACAGGACCCGATATTTGTTTAATGTCCAGTTCAATAAAATGGTGTTTTAAAGACTCCTTTTTTGCGGCACTATTTAAATCTGGGGGTCATGCAGGTTTGGGGCTCATGCTGTGGTCCAGGACAGGTATAGTCAATGTCCAGTTCAAACTAAATGGTGGTTCAAAGACTCCTTTTTGAGGGCACTTTTTAAATCTGGGGGTCATGTAGGTTTTGGGGCTCATGGCTTGGACCCGACAGGTTAGTCAATGTCCGTTCAAATAAAATGGTG
>JAODAL010070504.1:0-15900 GCA_025379985.1 Phyllomedusa bahiana | reverse complement strand
TCCCCCTTTGGAATACACTCTCTCCAGCACGTACTTTCAACAGTGCTCCAGCTCATTTTGACTTTCAATTTCCTGGTGCGTAAGTGCCCGAAAGAAGTGACGTCACTTCTCTGTAGGAGCCCACAGTACGCGCCGGGGAATAGGCTGGAAAATCGTAGCTGTTGTTTTACCATGTTTGCGGGGCGTACTTCGGACACATTGCAGCGCAATTTCACCCCGCAAATATGCTGTGTGAAAATACCCTTAGGAACGCCATTGATTTATTGCTGTTGATTTAATCAATGCATATTTTAGGAGTTCATTCAAAGCCTTTACCAATTCTTAAAGGGATTGTCTTACTACATCGTTTCATCTCACCTCAGTCCTGTTCTCTTGGTTTCATTTTGAATTCAGGGGTTTCTACTAGGCTGCAGTAGAAGCCAGGCCTGTAGCTATAGCAGCCAGTGCTGGCAGCCTATCAGGATTGATCAATCAGGTCTGTAGCTATAGTGACCTGAGGAGCTGATGCAGCCCATACAAGAGGGGATATCTAGGAATAGGTAGGACACTGTTAATGGACATATATTGCAAAGTGACTTGTTTTTGCAAGATCTTTAACATAAAAAGCAGCAATCCTTGTAGTGAGACAACCCCTTTAAAGAAAAAAAATATCCTGTCCGACAGGACCTCTGGTTATTGCTACTACTAAGGATAGTGGAAAGAGGAGTTGCATCAAAATCAAGTTGACCTTGATGATAATTGACCAAATTGTAAAGTACTTTATAGCGTCCAATGTAAGTATTGTGATTTTTGTGCTGTACATATTTTAATATCTTTTTAAATATTCTTTAATGTGTTGTTTTTTTCTTCTAAAGCTTCTAGACCACCTCAAGTTCCTAATCCGGGTTACGGATACACACCTGCTCCTGGACCAGGAATGTATGGTCCTGGAGGATACCCCCCTGCCCCAGGAGGATATGCCCCAGCCCCTCCTGCAGGACCCTACCCCTATGTTCCTCCAGCTATGAATGGATATGCTTCAGTACCTCAGCCCATGGGTTATCCCTACCCTGCACCAACAGGTATTGATGTAATACTAATGTAAGCATAGCATGTTTTTTTTTTTTTTACGTTCTTTTTAGACTGTTAATAGGCAATTATAAATTTTAGTTTTTAATATTTTATCAGTAGGCATAAGACTAGGCCTACACAGCACAGGACCAAAACTCGTCGAAAACCAAAACCTTAAAAATGCTTTGAATGTAAGTTTTTTTTTTTTTTTTTTTTTTTTTTTTTTTTTTTTGTCCAAAGCAGCCGTTTTCGACAAGGTTTTTGGGCAGTTTTTAATGTATGCAAAATCCATATACCTTGTTAAACACCTGGACAGATTTTCAGCAACGCCGCCGAAAAACTGTCCTACGGTTTGCATAGTCTTCAATAGTAAATTTTCTGCCCTGCTCTGTCGTCTTTTGCAACCTGTTACAAAAAACGAACAGCAGAAAAAAAAAAAAAAAAAGTTATATGGAGACTACAGAACATTTTTACTATTAGGCTAGGTTCACGCGGCTTAAATGCAGGGCGCAATTATACCGTGTGGCCGGGAGCGGGGGGGCGGCACCTCGCCGGCCCATAGACTAGTATACGCCGCTGGTAATTCACATGTCACTTATCTCCCCGCCCGGTGTATTCGCCGAGCAGGGAGAGGAGACGTAATCCATAGCTCTCTATGAGAACTGTGGATTACCGTAATGACCAGGACGTCTTCAGCCCGTAATTTGCGCACTCCGGCGCGTAATTACGGACTGAAATACGTCCAATTTTAAGCCGTGTGAACATAGCCTTAAAGTCCACGGGACCTGTTTTCAGCAGTTCTAGAAAACAAACCCTGAAAACACGACCGGTTTTGTGTGCTGTGTAGACATTGCCTAAGAAAGAAATCACACCTGTCCCAGACCGCGCAGCTTTATTTTCATTCCTCTTGCAAATTGAAGCGGTTGGTCCCCTAACTTTTTTTTGTACTTGTTTGTTACCACATTAGCAATTATGTTGGGGCTATAGAAATATAAAAAAAAAATTTCCTCGGCACTCGTAGTCCACAGGTGGGTGCAGGACAAAATTATATCGATAAAGAGAGAATAGGCCGCACTCTTTATCTACATTCTACACAATCTACAGTTTGTGGAAACATTATTTTAATAAATGGAATAATAAATTGTTGATATAAATTTGTAACTATTTTGGAGTGCAGCCTATTCTCACTTTATGGTGCTATAGAAATAACAGCAAAACAAGTTTCTACTGATGGCTTCAGTAAATGACACTTGTTGCTGGGTCAATAGACACAGCCACAGAAGTTGGTTCTTCTTAGTGATTTTAGGTAAATTTATTATCTATTTATTTTCCTAAAACTGGTCATGCACAGTCTTCAGCCCACATACCTCCCTCACTGCCAAAGTGTCATGCATGTGCCAAATGCCATGTGAACTGAATGGAGAGAGGGCAGGAGGCACCTTCAAGACTTTCCTCCCAAATCAAAAGGATTAGACCTGTTGGTGTTCAGCAGCCAAATTGAACTCGGAGGAGAGTTGTGACGCCCCCATATCCTTTAGATCACAGGTGTCAAACTGCAGCCCTCCAGCTGTTGGGAAACTACAACTCCCATCATGCATTTGTATAATCTAGAACAGTGGCATGATGGGAGTTGTAGTTTCCCAACAGCTGGAGGGCCGCAGTTTGACACCCCTGCTTTAGATGGTCAGCCAGTTCCATAAAAATCATTGAATTTGGATTATATTCATTTTATGTTACTTCTTGCCGCTTTTTAGCTCCTCTCCTTTAGGGCAGATCTGTGGCTATAGTTGAGCACCGTGCCCAGAGGGAGTCTGGGACACACCTTCTACATCATCATTGGTTCAACCTTCAGTTCCCTCCCATTTCCTGCAGCTCTGCCTCTCCTGATTGGCTGCTTTGGATAAACACAACCTCACCAGGAAGCTGATCTCCAGTACAATCAGGACAGGATTATCATAATTTACAGGCTATTAAACCACTAATGAGAAAAAAGATGATTATTGAGTAAATACTGCACATATACTGAAGAGAATCAGCCAAAGCAAGGAGTAAGGCTGGGTTTACACTGCGGTTTGGGACCTTCGCTATGAGTATCCATTGGGGTACCTGGAAGGTAACCCAGCAGATCCTGCAACGTATCCATAGAGAACAGTGCAAACATAGTCTCTGGTTCACTACATTGCTCTGTTTCCTAAATGTGATCTCTTTTTGTACCAGACAAAGTAACGAGTCCGGCTGAATATTTTGTCTAGAACAGAAAGCACTTATGTTCAGTAAACAGAGCAAAGTCCAAAAGGGAGTGTGTTTTGTAATTGTTCCCTGTGCATGCGTCACGGGATTCATCAGGATACTGGATTAGGAGTGAATTACTCCCTATCTGATAGCATTGATTTGTTTTCCCTCTATTAAAGGTCCTGGTATGTACCCGCCACCACCCGAGTTGAATCCTATGTACATGGCACCTCCTCCTCCTTATCCAGGGCCACCATATTCCGGAGCCCCAGCCCCCACTGTACCCTCAGCATGGACGGAGCCAGGGATGCCAGGTAAGAATTCATTGGGAACTATAGGTTTTAAAACTAAACAGATTGTGCAACTTACAAACTAGTTTCCCCCCTGCTGTGGTTCACATCTTCACCCTGGAGTTTTAATTCTTTTGTGTCATCTTCTGCATTTTAAGACTTGGTTATAATCTTATCTGTTGGTGTTGAACAATGGGAAAGCACTGGGGTACGTTCACACAGCTGATGTGTCCGCTGAAAATATCCACATTGAATCCTCGTCTGGAATCTGCACCTCTTAGGGCTTGTCCCCATGGCAAGGGGTTTTGGACAGTTTTACAGACGGATTTTGGTTTTGATTCTGTTTTTTGTTCTGTAAACAGACTGTCAACCCCTAGAATGGGACTCTATGGAAAACCCGCGCAGTCCCACCAGCACGGATTTTACGCTGGACAGTTTTTTTTTTTTGTTTGTTTTTTTTTTTTAGACCGCCAGTGGTCCGAAAAACATTGGGCATGTTCATTCTTCCCACCGTTTTCAGGCGGAAAAAGAAAAAGTCAATCGAGGGGGGGAGGGTTTTCTCCGAAACAGAGGGGAAAAGCCTTTCCCCGGGGCTGGTGACGCCTTAAAAAAAGAGCAATACCAGTCGGAAAAATCAGCCCGGGTATTTGTTCTTCCCGTGGGGAATGCCTTTGGGTTTGTTACCGGTTATTTAAACCTTGTTTTTAGCGACAAACGCTCAAAATCTCGTTTTTTCGAAGGGGTTTTTGTATTTTTCCAGGTTTTTGGACGAGGTTTTGGAAGAGATTTTAAAACACGTTTTTCCCATATAAATGGGGCGAAAAAAAATCCCAAAAAAATTTCAGAAACGGTTTTAAAAATGAAATGTTTTAAAGCTTCCATTGTTTCTTGGGGATTTTCAGACTGAAAAGCTACGGGAAATTGCATAAATTTTTTTTTCAGTCCCCAAAAGGTTTCAAAAAAGCAGCTAAAACGCACGTAAAACCTGTGTGTGGGGAACAAAAAATTTAAAATAATAATAAAATTTTAATAGCGGAAAACATTTCACGCATTTTTAAATTTAGAAGGAAATAAGCCAAAAACGACTTTACATTATAAAAAAGTACTAACAGATGAGACAAAAGGTATGAGGACCTGCTGCAAAAGCTTACAATCATTAGGGTTATGGGTGAAACAAAGGGTGCCCCGTGCTTGGTTTACAAGGACCACCCATGTTACTAAAAAAAAGGGTGTCCATAAAAAATGGAGAATTGCCATCCCAAACCATAAATCTATATACAGATAAGTCTGGGGGTGCCAAAGGCGGAAGTGACGAATCTGTGACAAATTTTGGGGGGGGTTGATTTTTGGGTCTTGTGGGTTGTTTGGTGAGTTTTTAGAGTGCATTTAAACTGTGAGGGTTGCGGTGTGCTGATCCATGGGGAAACATGAAAAATGGTTGCAATACGTGCAAAATCTTGGGGTAGACAGAGAAAGGGAGGTATGGGGGTGCAGCACTGTGGAGAGCTTATTGTGAGGTTGATTTTTGTTGTTTTTCTGTACAAATAGGCACCCAGTGCAGGGGAGACCAGGGTAAGAGGATCAGTTTGCGGTGGAAAAAAAGGAACCCTGGTGCTGCTTTTCGGACGATTGGAGGGGGGGAGGTTTGAGAGGGAAGACCCAAGAAGGATTTAAGTAGTAAAGCGAGAAGAATAAGAGCACAATGAGATTTTGATTTGTTTGAACGTGAGAAATGGAGGATTTGGAGATGTTCTTAGGTGAGGTGCAGGGCGGGAAGGGATTGGATTAGGGGGTGAAGGTCTTTCAGGTTGTATAACGCCCAGAAGCGGGCCTGTCCCAAAGGGAGTTAGGGGGGTGCCCACACTGAGAGAGAAATGGGGGGGGGGGGTCGGTTAGGATGGTTGGGATGATGAAGTTCGTTTTAGTGATTTTTTGTTGGGTGAGAGGGGCATGATGTCGAGACAGCGGAAGACAGCATGGGTTTTGTAGCAGGGGGGAGTGATTCACGGGAGGGGGTTTATAAGGTGTTTCCCCGCTTAGAGTGGTATGGAGCCGAACTACTGATGGTTTGCCCAATGGGGCTGTGTCAATGAAAAGGGAAAGGGACCAAAAAAGGATCCTGGGGAAACTCAACGAAGGGGAAAAGAGGGAGGGGTAGAAGGGGGGAAAATGAGATACTGAAAAAAGCGGTCAGGGGGGGTAGGCGGAAACCCAAGCAGAGCGGTTTGGGGGCCCCAGGTGCTGAGATGCTGAGGGAATTTGGTGATCCAGTGTCAAATGCTGCAAAAGGGGACCCAGAAAAAAGCAAAAAATGAGTAGTTCCCCTGCGATTTTGCTGTCAGGAGCATTTGAACTTTAGAAAGAGGTTTCTGTGGAGGTAGGGTGCGAAAAGGTTTGCAGGGGTCTAGAAGAGAGTTAGCAGGGAGTTTGGGATCAGGGGAGTAGACAAGGGTTTCCCAGGAGTTTGGAGTGAAGGGCAGGTTGAGATGGTCGGTTTGGCAGCGCAGAAGGGTCCAGAGAGGGCTTTTTAAAGTAGGGAGTTTCGCGTTTTTTAAAGGAAAGAGGGGAAAGCCCCAGGGAGAGAGAGGGGTTTAAGATTGTGGGAGGTGGAGAGGCAGTGGAAAAATAGCTGGACAAGGTGGGAGGGGGAATGGGGTCACTAGAGCAAGTGGTGGGGGGAGACAACCAAAAGGAAGCCGGGAACCTTTTCTTTGATGTCGGGTCAAGACCCGAGAGCAGTTTTGAGGACGTGCGGGGGGGACGGAAATGGGTATTATTTGGGGATTGTGATGTTTTCCCGGATGCTGTCAATTTTGTCTTTGAAGTGAGTGGCCAGGTCTTCAGACAGAGGTCAGTGACGGGGCCCTGAGCTTTGGGCCTGAGGAGGGAGTGGAAAGGGTGTCAAAAGATTTTTGGGTTGTTGTGTAATGTGGGTTTGGGGAGGTGAAATATTTTTTTTTTTGGCGCTGTGAAGGGCAGTGTGATAAGTCCTGAGCATGAATTTGTAGGGAGAAAAGTCTGCAGGTAGCTTTGATTTTCACAGACGCTCAGCGCCCCCTGGACAGGCTGAGATGGCGAGTCGGGGGGGTGGTGTCCCAAAGGCTGGGGGTCTGACTTTGTGGTACGGTTGGTGAGTGGTGCCAATTGCCCAGGGTGGTTGGAGAGTTTATTGAAATGTTTACGCCAGGTCAGGCGGAGAGAGGGGGGCATTGAGGACTGTATGGTGTCTGAGGGCTGAGTGTTTTAAGCGGAGATTTCGGAAGGGGCGAGGGTGGGTGTCCAGGAAGGTAAAAGTTTTTGATAGTAAAAGAGAAAAGGGTTTATGATGAGAGTTTAAGGAGATTTGGGTAAGATTAAAAAATTGCGCAGAGGCGAAAAAGACCAGAAAAAGGAGTTCCAGCTTGGAGTTGGAGATCGGAAACTGCGAGAGGCCAAAGAAGAGGTTAGTAAAAAAAAAACTGAGAGGCGGAAGGAGACTGGGTGTAAATGGGGTGTTGAAATCGCCATGATGAGTGTGGGAAATTTCAGTCGGGGAATGAGGAAGCCGGGCAGCAAAATGACCCCAGAAAACTGGCGGGGGGGGCCGGGGGGCTGTGAAAACTGGATCGAGAGAAAATGGCCCGGAAAAGGGTTTGGGGGGTGGACTCAAAAAAGGGGAAAGTGAGTGAGGATAAGGGGAAATGACCCGGTAGGTGCAAGTGGAGGGAGATGCCCAACCCTCCCCCGGCCTGTCGGGGGTTTGGGGGTGTGGGTGAAGTGTGGCCACCCTGGTGAGGGAGCAAGGGAGGGTGTTGATTGTGGGCCAAGTTTTGTGGAGCTTGGAGTTGGGGAGTTAGAAAAAGGGAAAGGTTTATGGGGCAGCAGTGAGTTTATTTCAGAGGTCGGGCGTTCCCCAAAGCACATTTAAAGGGGAGGGAAAAACGTACAAAAATATTTCGCAGGTTAGCAGGGTTCGTGGGGGAAAGAGGTGGGAAGAGCAGTAAAGGAGGTGGGACGGAGAGAGCTTGCGCAAGAAGCAGGAGAATGAAAAGTGATTGCGATGGTTCCTGATGAAATGGGGCGATGTTTTGCGCACCTGGAAAAAGGGGGGTTTGGGGTAGGGAAAGTAGTGTAATGCATGAGATGCGTGATGGTGAGGGAAGGGGAGAGGAGCTAATTTTTATTATTTTTTTTTAAAGCGCCCCTTGATTCCAGGGCGTGTAATTAAGGGGGTTACATTTCATTACATAAAACAAAAGAGTTTTCAGTGATAAGGGATAAGAAATTGGAGCAGAGTAGAGAGGACCTACCCGGAGGCTTACAATTTCAAGGAGGGGGAAAAAGGGAAAGGGGGTGAGGGGAGCAGTTTGTGGAGGAAGTAGTGCAAGTTTAGTGAAGGTTATAGGCAAGCCTGAAGAAATGGGTTTTCGGTTTCTTTTGGGAAATGGTGAAAGTGGAGGAAGAGTTGATGGGGTTGGGGCAGTGAGTTCCCGGTGTGGGTGAACACGGGAGAAGGGTTGGAGACGGTTGTGAGAGGAGTTATAGGGGGGGAGAGAGGAGAAGGGCCTGTGAGGAGCGGAGAGTGGTGGGGGGGGGATATTTGGAAATTGGGGAGAGTGTATGGAGGGGAGAGGTCATGGAGAGTTGTAGGTATGGTTGTAGCTTTAAAAGAATTGTGGGCAAAGGGAAGCCGTGAAGGGTTGGCAGAGGGGAGAGGCGGGGTAAGCGAGGAGAGAGGTGGATTAGAGGGCGGAGTTAGGATGGATTGGAGGGGGGGCGAGGGTGTAGCGGGAGGCATGAGAAGGAGTTTTCAGTAGCTAGGGGGAGTGACAAGGGGATGGGCAGATTTTTTGGTGCATAGCCCAGGAATGAGGGATGCGAGAGATGTTTTCGGTGGGGGGCGGGGAGGTGAGGTCTTTGGTGGTTTGGTTTTGAAAAATAAAGCAGAGTTAGGTTACCCCAAGACAGCGGACTTTTGGGACGGTGAAAGGGGAGAGTGGGTTGACTGTAATGGAGAGATCGGGGCAGGGGTGGTTGGATGGTGGAAAGATGATGAGTCGTTTTCTCCAAAAATTTAGTTTTTAGGGAGGTGTTAGAAGGGGGAAAAAGGAAGGGCGCAGTCGGGGTGGAAGAGTGAGAAATGAATCTGGGCCGAGATGTAGAGTTGGGTATCTCGATACAGGTGGTAATGAAAGCCTGTGAGGCTATGGTGACCGAGGCCAAAGGGTTGTAGATAGAGAAAAGAGGGGCCAGGATGACCTTGTGGGGCACCAAAAAAGAGAGGCGGGTGGGGAGGTGGAGGGAATGAGGCGTGAAAATTCCGATCAGTGAGGTACGAGGAGATCCCGGGGAAAAAAACCCAAATCCGTGATGGAGGGAGGAGGGATTTTAGCAGGGGGAAAAGGTTTGCAGTGTCAAAGGAAAAGGGGGGTCCAAGAGGAGGCACAGAGCAGTGGCTGAGGCTTTAGAGTTTAGTTTTAGTGATTTGGTTAGGGCAATTTCGGTAGAGTGGTGGGGTCCCGTTGGGGTGGGTCAAAAAAGAGTTGGAGGAGAGGTGGGAGGACAGTGAAGATGACGTGCTGCTGGGGTTTTGGGAAAAAAAAGGGACAGTGAGATGGGGGGGATGTTGGCAGAGAAGAGGGGTAAGGGTTGTTTTTTTTAGGATTGGAGTGATGTAGATGTTTAAAGGCAGGAAGGGAAAGAGCCCGAAGGGGGATTGAAAGGGTTTAAGAGTGGGTGAGTGGGGGGAGATAAAGACTGAGGTTGGGTGAGGTGGGTGGCGGGGTAAGACTACAGGGTTTTAGGGTTTTGGGTTTGGACAGTAAGGGGAGAGTTGTTGAGTGAGTGGGGAAACAAATTTTAAAGGGGGAAGAGGGGGTTGCAAGGGTAAGGGAGGGTGGTGGTGATGCGGGCTGAAGTTTCTTGTTTTGGTAAGTTGTTTGGGGCATACCGGGCGGTAGGAAAGGAGGAAGAGGGCAGCAAGTAGATTGCAAATGTAAGATGTGGGAAAAGTGTAGGTAAAAAAAGCCTAGTTCTTACAAGATACGTTTTTCCCCCTTTGCCCCTTTTGGTCATAAATTTGGTCAAAATTCAAGTAAAAGTGTTTTACTCGGAATCATTTTAAATGAACTAGGGGTGTTTTTGTGCTTTCAAAGTGTTTTGGAAAAGCGGAAAAATCTTAAAAAACAGTGTCAAAAACAGCCCTTGTGAAAATACCCCCAAGTTTGGGTTTTCCCCGGGGGTTTGACATGTTTAGAGGCGGTTTTGCCCTCGCATATACTATGTGAGGTGAGGATTCAGTGCGGAATCCGCCTCAAGAATTGCCCATTCTTTTTCAGTGTCGTTTGAACGAGGCTGATTTTCCATTAGCCAGAATGTGTCGGATTGCAGTCAGACTGGACGCTGATTCCGAGACAGATACAGCAAAGAATCCGCCACAGAATCTGCATCCAAATCTGCTGTGTGAACATACCTTTATTCATGGGACAGTAAGGACTCAAATTCTGTTTTGTATCTTTAGGAGGTGGTAAAGCTGCAGAAGCCGCATCCAGTGCATATTATAACCCTGCAGATCCCCACAATGTGTACATGCCCATGGTGAGTACTTGTTAAATGACTTCATTACATTTATGTTCACGGTGTGCTACTTATATAGGTACTGTACACTGTATATGTCTGCAGTACAAAGACCAGTCATGCCATCTGTCTCTGACACGGAGCAGTACGTGTGTAGATTAGCAGTAGAGATCATAAGTCCGTGCAACACAGCAAGAAAGCGCACTAGGAAGTAACACAGCAAAACCTATAAACAGGATTATTCTTGTTTAATCATTTTGTATTTTAAAGGGATGAAATTAGATGAATCCCACCACCACTCTGGTCACCAGGTCTGATCTTCTTCTGGTCCCCTCTTGGTGTGCTGGACATATCTGCTCAGCCAGTCACTGGTCTGTGGTCTCGCAGTAGCTTTCAGGTGTTTTCCAAAACATAAAAATGTGACCATGGGGAGAAAGAAATGCCAAGAACATCCACTACTTGCTTGATAAATGCCCTACAATTTCTGCAGCACTTCTCCGGTGGACCCAGTGAAGTACGGCACAAAGCCTCCAAGGCCAGTGATGGGCTGCAGCGGTCACTAGGGTGTATGGGCACCCAGGACCTGCAAGAACCAACATAAGCAGTGCCAGTGGTTGAGGTTTTATCCGATGAATAAGGGTATGTTCACACGGCGTGTTGACTCCGTGTTTGCATACCCTTTTAGATGCGGGTTTGGATCCGTCTGTCAGACCCCAAATGGACCCAAACACATATCTAACAAATAACAATGTGATTTACATTGCTGTTAATATGAAACACGCATCACCGTTCAGACGAGTGATCACCGATGTGAGTTTCATTGCGTCTTTCGGATCCGTTCCAAGAATTGACATGTCAATTCTTGGTACGAAAGATGCAGCAGGAGCCCTATAAATAACTATAGGGTGCGATCCTGCTGCATCCAACACGGATCCAAACACATACATGCGTGTTGGATCCGTTCAGGGTCCAATCGCCAATGTGTTTTTGGATGCAGTTTTCGGATCCAAAAACGCCGTGTGAACAAGCCCTAATGGTCCTTTTGTTATATTATTGATTTCCGTCCCCCCGCATATTTCACATATAACACAGTGGTTTATTAGCAACTTTTTTTTTTTTTCCCCCAGACAGGAAAAAGTAAGTAGTTTATCCATAACGAACTGTCTTCCTCCTTGGTCACATGATTTTCCTGTGCTCATGGGCAAAATTTGGGTCAGGCCAAACCATACCAGAACCATACCAACCAGAATCTGAATCGTAACACTACCCGTCAGTATAAAACAGGCACAGCCTAATACATATATGGCTGCAGCAGACCTGGGACCTTTGTCAGATCCATGGGGAGGGAGAACCCTCGCACTGTCAAACCACTATTGACCTCAGTATCTAAGGGGTTAAACACCTAGGATCCCAGCTGTTACAGCATTAGCCTGGCTATTAGTCACGGTCAGACGCCCTCATTGATCGTGAGGACACGGCTCCTGTGCCGCATGGAGAGAATCGCATATATATACATCATTTTACAACAACTAACCACAGCAGATATTGTACCTGTATGTGATTTAGGGGTTAAAGGAGTTTTTCCTGTATAGGCATTTATAGCCTATTGATGGGTTTATTTCATAGGTCTCTGGGAAAAAAAATGCAGTCTCGGCAGATGGACCTCTATCTACTAGAGTCATTGGGTTTACTCTTTGCAGTCAGGAGGTTGCCTCACATGCTCGGTCATAGTCCATTACACTGGATGAGAGATACTATAACACACTAGCTAAGCTGCTTCTGTAGCTACCATAAAATATAATGCAGGACCACCTCCCTGCTGCAAACTGGGACACTTGCCCTTTCACATTATATGTGGCTTTGGGCCACATCTGAAGCCCACATAATGTAGGTAGATCACCCCCTGCTAAGCAGAGTATCAGTTCCTTTTTCTTGTCATTTAAAGGGAATATGTCATCAAAAATGACTTATTGTTTAACTCACATTTTTATGTTCAACACATTTTTTAAGAATTTTTGGTTATACATTTTTTTTATTTTCCATATCACTTTCAATATTTTTTAATAGTTCCTAAGTCATGCAGTTTTCACTGTGGCCACTAAGCCTAATAATAGTCTTACACTTCCTGTTCTGTACAGAAAGATTCTCAGTTGTCTGCTCATTATCAGCACAAAGAGGGTCAAACTGAAAGGAGAAACCAGTGTAAATAGATAACACAGGATCCACCAGTCACAAGAGGAGATAGTTACAGTTCACTCTTTCACCTCCCTGCACAGTGTCTTCTTCCCAGGTCACAGAGCATGTCTAGAAAACTCTCCCATAGAAGTGAATGGGACTGAGTCAGTCTTAAGTCTCCTATGTGCATGAAGCTACTGTAAAGCATCTCTCTGACTGCTGTTAAAGCAGTGCAAACAAGGCCTAGTGGCCAAAGTGAAAACTGCAAGACTTGAGAATTATTACAAAATATTGAAAGTGAAAAACAACCCAAAATTCCTAAAAAAAACCCCACAAAAATGTGACTTAAACAATGACTCATTTTTTGATGACGCATTACCTTTACGCTTCAAGTGATCACTTATGTTTGACCTCACTAACGTCATGAACTTTTGTACAATTGAATTCTTTTCTGTTATATCTTTTTAGGAGCGGCCTCCTCCCTATGCACCTACAGATGACAAGAAGACAAATTAGGATGATGATATCGTTTGTTGACCTCTGGGGCGGCTTTTAAATCTTTGTATCTAGTCAGTTCCTTAATTATCACTTCCGTATTATTGGCCAGCCCCACTTTATGATCCCTGTGGCCGGTGTCAATAAATGACTCTAGTATTAGTATCCTGTCCTAAGAGAGAATTGACCTATTTATTACAGAAAGGGTTGTACCATGGATACTAGTATGGTTCATTACATCTGTGATCTGATTGAGGTTCCCTGAAGAAGCTGTAAAGGAGAAGACTACGGTTGGCATACAGACTGCATTTTATGAGAGCTTTACATCTTTTTTTTTTTTTTTTGAATAACTTTTTGTTTGAGATGAAACACTTAATGCTGGAGGAGAACGTTTAGGTAATAATATGCACATAGGACGGAGACTTGGGATACAGAACACTGAATTTTATTCTTGTTAACACAGAGCCTGTAATAAAGGTATATTTGTACAGATAAATAATAAGCGTGTAGGTAAAAAGATATTTTATTGTTTTTTTTTCCTCTTTAATAAAAAAAAAAAAATTGCTTGTCAATATCATAGGAGTAGCAGTTGTGTAGTCTCATTGGAGAGTGTGATTTAGTGACTTTTTTTGTGTTTGTATTGCACATTGGAAACTGTTAGGCCGTATTCACACGTCTTATTTTGGGACGGATTTGATCCCGTATTCCGTGCCGTACTGCGTGAAATATGGCGCATATACGTTGCAGTCATTACGGTAATCCACAGCTCTCATGGAGAACTATGGATTCCATCTCTTCTCCCCGCTTGCGAAATATGGAGGGTGGAGGGAAAGTGACATGCACATTATCCCGGCGGGATACACGCCGTGGATAATGGTTATCTATGGGGCTAGCGAGCTGCCGGCCCCCCCGCCCCGCCCCTCCTACACGGCGTAATTGCGGGCGAAATCTGTCCCCGCAATTACGCCGGCAATAAGCCGTGTGAACATAGCCTTAGGGTTTGTTCACCAAACGTAAATTGTGGGGCATATTTCGGTGTGTAATTGTGCGAAATACACTTGAAATGCGCCCCGCAATTACGGTAATTCATTAGCTCTCAAGGAGAGCCTAAATTACCTCAGTCTTCCCTGATGCATATTGAATGCTGGGTGAAAGACGTGACATGGGGCCACAACTCACTCCCTCTCCTGGCCTCCTGTGCTGGAGAATTATGCACTGGTGTAAAACACCTGGCGTATTGCAGTGTGTACGTGATGAGCGGAGAACAGCCCTCACCCCTCCCATTGAGGAGACCGGACGGAAGAATGAACATGCTCAATGTCGTTTGAACGGCACGCGGGCAGAAAAAAACGCTGGGCGAAAACCCGTGCAGTGGGGACTGTGCACGGGTTTTTCCATAGAGCAACCATTGTGCTCATTTTCGGCCGGTTTTTAAAGGGGGTCTGAAAAACCGCAAACCGTCCAAAAAACCGGCCGAAAACCCTTGCCGTGGGTACATGCCCTTACTGTTTTTAATTAGATTAAATGTTCATATGTTTCTCATTGATGCCATTAAAAAAGCAAGCATGTTCCATCCTTAAAAAAAAAAAAAAAAACTCCATGAAATACAAAAAACACAACGTTAATGGGGACTTAAACTTTGGAGATGTTTGCATCCATTTGTCTTTTTTTTTTTTTTTTTTTTAAATATTATATATAAAAACTACATATTATAGGGTTTTTGAAAAAAAAAACACATGTCCACCCAAAATCAATAACGTTGGGGAAAATGGGGGGGTGAAGGGAGGGGGGGGGACCCGGGGGTTTTCCCAAAGCCCAAACCTCCCCAATTTGGTTTTTTAACCACCCTTTTGAAAAACCCAAAAAAAGGGGGGCCCCAAAAAAAAAACCAATCGGGCTCCAGGGGGACCCCTTTTCCCTCTAACCCCAGAGGCCCCCCCCCCCCGGATCCAGAAATTTAACTTTGGTTTATTTTACGTTTTTTAATTTCTTTAGTTTCAATTTTAGGTACCCTTAAGCTTTTCTTTAAACTCCCATTTTTCCCTTTGTTTGGGCCCGGGCTCCAGGCGGCTATTCACAAATTTTACGTTTCATAAGAAGAAAATTTTTTCCCCTCAGGAGTTTGGATTTCCCTTTTTTTTTCTACCCCCAAGGGGAATTTGCCCCCTTTTTCTTTTTGAAGGACTTTCATTTTTTGTTCTTTCTCATTGACCTCTTGAAAATTCGTTTGTTTTTTTTGGAGAAAAAGGACAAAAAAAAACTAAATTTTTATGCTTTATTATTCTTTGAAAAAAAAAAAAAAATGCCCTAAAAAGCATAAAAAAACCTAATCATAGACTTATTTAAACCTATGGCCCTCTTGAGCAAAACCTTTTCCCCCCATTTTATTTTAAAATACTTTTTTTAACCATTTAAATACCTTTAAAAGGGGGTTGCCCCACTTTAGCCCAAAATTGATGCCTTTTCCCACTGTGAGATCCCATCTTTGTCTGATAGGTAAACCCCACTGAGAATGGGGGGGTTAAAAGGAACAGACAAAAAATGGGATGCCAAAACTAAAACTCGGAACCCCCCATTTAATTTGTTTAGGGGAGAGCCCCCAAATCCCCATTTCCATTCGGGAACGGAGGTTTCAGGGCCCTCGTTGTGGGGGGGGAGGTCTGGCTCCAACCCCTCTGGGATAGTAAGCAAATATCCCCATCTTTGTCTAAAGGGGGAAATTTCCCCCCCCCTTTGTCTCCCCTTTTAAAGGGCCCCAATCAAACACATGCATTAAATGGCAAAAAAAACTTTTAAAGTAAAAAGGGACCAAAAATAAGAAAAAAAGATTAGCAAAGAATTCATGTAGATTTGCTCGGGAAAAATCCTGTTTTATTTACTTTTGTAAAAACAAGTCCTTAGTACCATGAGTTTTTTTGGAAACCTTTCTGTCTGTTTTTTGGTTTTTTTCCCCACAAACAGCGGGCTATATTTTGGGCCCATTTTGTTTTTTTCCCTCTCTTTCCCCAAAAATTTTTCCGGGGGTTCCCCAACCTGCTATCTTTGAAATTTAAAAAAAACTTGTGTTGCTTCAGGGCTTGAGGGGAACCTAAACCCGATTCTA